>VZTM01022997.1:9809-22884 GCA_013400555.1 Jacana jacana | reverse complement strand
TAAGCAAGGAAAGAAAAAAGGGCAAAAGCAGACTTATCCTCTCTGAAATTAGATAATAAGAAGAGAAAGCAACAGTTTTCAACTTTTGTCTTTCTGGAAGAGTATATTACCAGTTTCCAATCTATCCTTTACAAGTTTTTTTGTTTGGGTGTTTTTGGTTTGTTGTTGTTGTTGTTATTGTTAAGGGTCAGGCTCAACCGCTTTGAGCTGACTCTTCACAGGTCCTATGAAATTTTTAGAGCAGCTAAAATTGGGCAGCCTGATGAAAAGGCTTCTGAATACCATAAACTATCCATTTTACCTCATCTCACCTAAAAATCAGTAAGTTCCACCAGCATCAGTGGAGCTAACAACTTACACAAAGAAAGAACATGGTCCAATATTCCCCAAACGCTTCACTTACCTAATTAGGACAGATCTAAAATCCTAGAATTCTTCTCCTTGAATTGCTATTTCAGAACTCCCCAGCTGCCTCTCCCATCTGCTTGCACAGAGCAAGGGACTTTGATTTTTCTGTTTGTAAGATCTCTTATGGACTGTTTGGTAAGTAATTCTTTCTTAGAGTTTCTTTACTTGGTTCATATTTAGTTCCTTAATTATTTGTTAAGTAATTCTTCAGGATGTTTCATATATTTTCATTACTTTCTTAGCTTATCAAGTTCATTCTGATCATCTCCTTTCGATATGCTGGGCAAAACATTAACCTACTGCTAGTAAGACAGTTGGGGGGTTTGCTTGGGTTTTTGTTTTGTTTTGTGGTGTGGTTTGTTGTCTGTTTTTTTCTTTTTTTCTCTACACAATAGCTATAGTATCATGAAGACCAGGGGAATGATATTGTATATATGCATTTCCCTGTTTTCTCTGATTCTCGAACATCACCTGAAGCTGCCCATGTGAGAGAATCAGGATTTAGGGAAAGTCATGTACACTAATCTCTGGCTTTCCACATACTTCCTACATGAAACATCAGATCCAGGCCAATTTCTTCATCTTCTTGCCTAAATTTGTACTCCATATTATGAAAACTGGTCAGTTAATATAAACTACCAAAAATTGCTGGGATTAGCATCACACCTACTGCAGGCAGCAAGGAAGACAACAACCTCCCATTCTTACTCCCGGCTTTCTCTTACCAACACAAGGTACGTCCATGACAGGGAAGGGTCAATTTGCCAAGCACTTCGTTATGAGGATTATAGGAAGTCAGCCAATGGGAAAGTCCAAATGGGCCATTCCCAGAGTAGGCAGCTATATGAAAAGAGAACATACCAGGTTCTCCTCAGCACCATTCCCTGTTACTAATGGGAGTTGGCTCCTAGAGCTCACTGCAAAGGTTGAGGAGATCAACATTTCTTGCTGTTCTCTTCCTCTCCCTACAGGCTTCAAATTTTACACTTCCAGATTTAACACAGCACATTTGTGTTTATTGATTCCTGGAGAAAGGTTCACAGCTTAAACTACAGATGATTACAGAAAGAAATCTAACAGTGTCTCCAAATGAGTTGCAGCCTTAAGACTAAAAGTTAACCAAACCTGACAGACATCTTTCCAAGCTGTAGAAAAGTTTAGCAACACATATATAAAGTTTTAAGAAGAAACAAATGATGGTTTCTACAAAGCATGAAGTTGTTAGAAGAGTACTATTAGATAATGGGATGGACTACAAACTGCTTGAATCAGGAACAGACAAGTCAGGCTAACATGCTCAGCACTGAAGAAGAAACTTCTCAGATAACTAGATCAAAGAATGCTTCTGTCAATGCTTTCAACAGTCATGTTAGTCCGAGAATGACTACTGATCTTTCTCTATCCTTCAGACTCCCTTTCTCTCATTAAAAGAATTCTAAGATATAAAGAAACATTTTTCAGAGGGCAAAACTGCAGAGAACATGCAGCCAGTAATCAGTGTCATGCACAGAGACAACGAAGAAAGAGAAAGTAAACTTGTTAGTGACAGATTTTACAAAATTAAGTGACAAAAGCAAGGAGTAATCTTGCACTGCGTTGATTCCAGCTGGTCACATCTGTTAGAACCTATATAGAAAATAATCATTCACATTAACACTGCATGTAAAACCGAGGGAAGACAACAGAAATTCAAATTCCTCCAGAAAAAAGGCTCCTGTGGATGTACCCAGCCTAAAGTGGAAGCATCTTGGAATCACATGGAAAGCTAGAACAATTTCCACTTCTTCATCATATCCAAGCTGTGAAGCTAATGGATTTGTATTTTTCTTATTTAGAATCGACATAGCTGGATGTTTCCAGGTAGCTCCATTTGTAGAAGCTTTTTGCTATAAACCACTGTAAACAGTCAACTAATTTGAGAGCAACTATTACCCTGTCACCCAATCTAGTAACAGCAACAACCCAGATGTTTTGGTTTTACAGTTAAGATTATAAAACAGTAATAGCTAGCTCTTATACAGAGCTTCAATAGTGCACCGCTAGAGCTTAAAGTGATTTAAAAGATCTCAGAATCATTTTCCCCATCTTGAGATGTGGAACATGAGATAACAAAGCCTACAAGTAACCACAGGAGGCAGTCACCCCTAATTCCTTAGGGCAAACCCTATACCAGGGTTATATTAACTTCTAAAGGCAGTTTAATGAAACCACTAATTAAAAGCAAGCACAAGACTGCTATTTCCTCTTAAAGTTTTTGAGGAAAACATCTCAAAACTCTAACAGGGAACACTACCTCTTTTTTTTTTTTTTTTCATTCAGCCTTCAGTTTTTAAACCAGCTGATACTTATATCAGCAACATCTTGCTCCATCTCAGCCAAGCAAGCAAAACAGAAAACAGCAACCTGTCCTCCCCAGCTGCCATGGCCCCTTCCTTCCCATCCATGACAAGCAAAATTATACCAGCTTGACTGCCATAGACTCACTGTAGCATACAGTGACATTCACACCTGGTACCCAGCATTCAATTAGTCATTCATAGATGCTGAATTTGTGGCAGCGAGGTCAAAAGCCAAGTTTGAGCAGGTATTAGTTGATTTGGCATGTGAACAAATACTGAGCAAAGATGCCAAGAAACCATTGAGATAAATTTTCAAATGAGCAGTTAGACAGGGGGGAAAAAAAAAAAAAACCAAACTATTAAAGTTTTTGCTGGTGAGAGCACAACAAGCACAGCAGAGCTGAGCATTCCCAGTGTGAGCATCAGAAGCAAGCCTGTAAAAGGATTTGCAGAGCACATGGTTTGTCAACATTTTTTAATAGATGCCACACAGTTACCACCAGAGCAGAGCAAACTGCATGCAGAGGCACACACTTGCAGCTATGCTGTGACAAGGTGGCCCCCCACACTCAGTACAAGAATTCACTTGTACCTCAGGTGCCCAGGAGCTTGTCCTACTACTACTACTGCCACGACTTCTGCTGGAGCGAGTGGGTGATGCAAAAGCAGAGAGGGCTCTTTCCCGTGTGCAGTGTGCCAGCTAGCAAACCAAGTAGATACTGAAGAGGTCAGCTGCATGGTATTAATCTCTATATTGTAAAGAAGCACTGGAAGAGACCCTTGACTGAGAGATGCCTCAATTCACTCATTCTAGCATTAGCCCCCCTTTTACTGTATAGTTTTTCTTTTTCACGAATATCAATGGTTTTTATTGCATACATCCTCTCCACTCCCTCTTTCCTGTGCTCTCATCTCTTTCACATCAGTTCCTGAGCATTCAAGACAACTTTCATCCTAATGTACCTCTAGCTTGACACTAGGAATAACAAGGCAAAGAGGATGCACTTTATAGTGAGATAAGTTTTGAGAAGCACCTTTTCTCAAGAACCTCTTCTGATCAAGTCATCAAGAGAAGATGATCCAAAGAATGCAAGACCCTGAGTACTCAAAGTGTCAGGTGAGCTAAAGCCTGTGGATAACAGGGCTGTAATAGATAGGTCTCCCAGCATTGGAGAATATTCTAAAGCCTCAATAAAATAGATCAGTGTACAGATTGTATAATCACTGGTTTTATACCCTAGCACCTGGCTGTGCAGTAAAGGAGAGAGCACCATCATCACTTCTAAAGTCTGAGGTTCAGTCCAATTTGTTTTTGCAGATCATGTACACATGACACATTTAGTTGTTTTCATAAAAATGGGATGACTGACACCACCTATTACTTGGCAACTTTATTATTTGCTTAGCTACAGGTGCTGTTTCTGTCTCTGTCTCACCATTATTGTGAGCATGCCTGAATACATCGTTGTTATCACGTTCTATAGGAAAAATATGCATTACAGCCCACAATGCTTGGCCAGCTACTGTGTTAAATGGGCAAAAGCTGTTGCATTTACACTGTACCACAGTAAGCCTTTGTCTTTTTGGAAAAAAAAAAAAAAAAACAATCTGTTAACAGAGAGAAAACAATTACTAGACCACATGTCAAATCAGGCTAAGTGCTTACATTCATTCATGTGTATTGAATCAACTTAGGACCCTCTTAGTGTTCTCACAAGAGCAATACAGCACCTATCACAACCGAATAAGTATTATAATACATTACATTATTCCTCAAATATTTTGTTTTCCCTCCTTTCACACACATCATCTGATATCGGTTTGCATCTGATATCAAAGCTCCCTACAGCATCCGCCAACACTCACCATCCCAAAGGTCCTGTACCTTTGACCCAGACCTGTATTTTCCAGGTGCTAGCATTAGTTTTCCTCCTGCTGGTGTAACAGACACCTTGCTCGAGGAACACAGACCAATAAAGCCTTAATATGGAAGAGGCTGATGATGTTGGATGCATAACTGCACTAAGGGTGGCAGTAATCACATTTTGCTAACAGCATTCTGCTCCAAGCACTAAAAGCTGACAGATCATCATGCCGGTTATCAAGTTTTAAGCTAATGACTCAAGCCAAAACACAGCCATAAGGCTACTACCACAATTACAGACCTCTACAATTGCTTTTATTTTCAGACCTCACCCATAGCTTATATTTTGTTTGCTTATTTCAGCAATCCTTCTAGCAAGAACTATCTATACACTCTTTGAAACATTACATAGGAGTTCCCATAGAAGATATCCTTACAAAGACACAAACTTTTGTTTTGTAAGAAAAGCTTTCCAGCAAAGAATAAAACAGCAGTTGTCTCCACTTTCCTTGTTCGCAAAGCATATTGTTGCTTCTGAATAACAAATCTGGATCTAATTATTAATAAACAACTGCAGCTTGTAGCAGACAAGCTGTGGAATTCTGTGTCATTTTGCCACTTGACAGAGTTATTTATGAGATGCCTCCACTTGGCCTGTATTCATTTAAGTTACAAGCTAATGGAGGCTGACAGCACTAACGCAGTCTGACCTCAAGAACATCAGCTGGGGATGCATTCCATGTCATATAACAGAATAAAGGGTCATGCCTTTACATGCCACAGTGTAACATGCAAATGGCAAAACCCCTCACTCACCACATTTGTACACCAGATTTAAAATGTTCTATCAAAAGCCTGTTTATCTGAGGCATTAGAGATGGCACAAGGTCTGACAAGAAACCTTTAGAAATAGTGAAATCATGAAAATGCATAGGATATTTTTGTAATTATTACAAGGAGAAGAAAGTTTAATTATACTTGCTTGGTCTCTCCTCAGACAGTTCAAATACCTGCAAAACATTGTAAACCAATTAGGGAGGCTCTTTTCTGTTCATTAACTGCATCGTTCCAGTTAGGCATTTGCCTAGTTCTCACAAAAAGGGAAACGAGTGTAGAGAGCTTCTAGCAACATTCTCATCAGTATAACCAGTCTCTTGGGCCTTGCACTAGAGAGCAATCACTTCTCTTTCACAACTTGCATGCAGATGGGGGCACTCTAAAGCCCCCAGTGAAGGAGTTCAGAGGTCTGTTTCCATAGCTCAGTCTTCCCTTTTCATGCTTAAAGGGCCTTGAAAAATGACACTGTAGCTCAGACTAGTCATGCAACAGAACTTGTCATAATTAGGCACACAGCTTCATGACACTGTCAAAAGAAAGAAGCAGGTTCCTAATTTAGATGCTTTCATTTGCCTACTAAAGGCTCAATTATCATCAGAAAGCCTAGGTATCTAGTTTAGGCTCTTATGGACAGTATGAATACACCTCCTTCTCCTATCTTGCTCTCAAAGCTGCCTTTTATTCACTAATTGGTAAGCACCAGAAGGGAGCAAAACAGGAAGCACCATTAGCAAATCTGCTGGTGAATTAATAAAAGTGTCATGAGCATTTTCAAGAGATTCAGGTGCAGAGTGAGTATCCGGAATGCTTAGTACTAAGCTTGCTCAGATGGATCTAATGCCCCAACAAGTTCTCTGGGATTTGCATTAATATTTGTTATTTATGCATATAGTGGTAGGGTTCCTTGGGTCAGGGCCTGTCCACAAAGATTCAAAAGCAAGAAACCACATGTCCAGGCATTCAGCCTTGGATGCAATAAATACTAAAGAGAGGAGTAAAAAATAGTACTGATTATTAGTGTTACTTGCCAATGACTCCACAGAGCAGTTACTGATTCATTACAACAGAGAATTTTAAAAGAACGGTTGAATGAGGACTGTAAAGTGGTCGTGCAAGTGTTTTCAGATAGCTCCTTCCTTTAATAAATCAGAGCAAAGACTGTAAAGGGCCACAAAGTGTCCATATTCAATGAAGAGTGATGCTGTCCCTCCTAAAAAAATTATCTGAAAACAGAAGCGTACAAAGTCACTATATTCCTCAGTCAAAATCTCTTCAAAATTCACTTATGCTTGCAGCAACAGGCAACTATCAAGGGCTGCTAAGGAGCTGAAAAGGCTGTGGTACACTCATAACAGTACTTGCATTGTGCTCTCCCCATTGATATCTCGCCTTTTTCTCTCAATGAAAAATACAAGAACTGTTTTAAAAAGATAAGCAATGTACTCAGTCTCCGATACAGAATCTCTAGATTCTGCTGCAATGCAAGAAAAAAAGATAACCAAATGCTGGAATTATAAATACCTCCACACTTGACTCAGTGATATTTAAACTTTTATTTAACAAAGCCATTAAACCTCTTCAGAATACAGACACGCACAATCCAATCCCAGCTCACTTGCTACAGTCAACTTCCAGAAGTCTAGAATCTGTTTAATGATGAGATCAAACAGGTTCCTTCCCTGTTACACTTCAACCCTGGAAGAACTTACTCTTTTCATTCAGAAAATAAATATCATGACAACTATCAGCACAGCAGAATATCCTCCGCGATAACAACGCGCTTAGTGGAGCGCAGTTGCAGCAAAACAGAAAGCCTGCATTAGCTTGCTAGGAACACAGTCAAATTCAAAGCCCATCAACTCTAAGTTACTATCACATCATGACACAAACTACCAACAGCACTTGGGCAATTGTTGAGGCTGCAGTTGATACAATTTGTCATCAAAGAGCCAGAATGAATTACAGGAAATGAAAGACATAAGCAGAATTGCTGACAGTATTAGAGGGTTTCCCTCCTGTTTATTGGATATCAAAAACCTACTTTCAGTTCATGGTCAAACCAGGGAATCATTTCTATTGCAATATATAGGTTTTATTCTTCCCATTTTAAATGTGTACAATAAGACCGCAAGCCAGTTTCAGTTTGTATTGTAATACCTTTACCAAAGCCCTCCAGAATTAGAGAATTAAAATCATACCAGGAGGGTTTTGCTTGCTTTGGAAAAAAAAAAATAAAAAAATTTGATGAGTAGCCATAAAAATGTTCTCGACATGATGATACTTAGCATGCATGCTCTATACAACATAAATCTTTTCCATCTTAATCAGTTTCTCTTGCAGGTTTGAGATTAACCTAAGGTGAGGCAACTGTTGCCTTGTATGGGCTTATTGGCTGCAAGACACGGAAAAGGTCCCAGTCCCATGAATTTTCAGAGTCACAAACCCAGAAGTCAGGAGACCCAGAGATATCTATGGTCTCCATGCCCTACATGGGGAGGGTCACACACAACTATAGCCCAGAAGACTGAGCACTAAGAAGGTGAAATAAAATATCTGCAGAATTTACAAATGTCAGAGGCAGCTGGTGCTATGCAGAAGCCCCTGGGCTACGCCAGCAAGCTCCCAAGAGCAGTACCCCAGCACATTTGGCAATTAACACATGGCAGACACCACTTCTAATAGGCATTCCACATACAGAGAAAAACAATTTAATAGTATAGACACAGACAACAGCAAGATATTTGGCTAGTGCTAGATCAGTTCTACGTGTGTATGAGAACAGCTATTGTCACACCAAGGGCTGCAGGATGAAGCTCCTGCTATTTGAAGATACTGAAGGTTTAATTATGTCCTTTTCATTGTAACCTCCTACTCCTCAGGCAGGGGATCAGTCTCTTCAAGTGACAGAGGAAGATGTCATTTGTATCCTCTTTATTTTCTTGTCTAATGCACAAAGCATTCACTCACACTCTGTTTCAAGCTCCATTCAAAAATGGCTCAAATCCACACTTCCCTCTTTCCCAGGATGTCGTGGTTTAGCCTTAGACGGCAACAAAGAACCACGTGGCAGCCACTCGCTCTAAAGCCCGTCCACGGTCAGGAGGGCAAAATCAGAAGAAAAAGGCAAAACTCGTGGGTTGGGATAACAGCAGTTTAACGGAACAACAAAACAGTAACAAATAACGCGGGTAAAGAAGTATGAAAACACGATTCCAATGCCGACCGCTCACCCACTGTACCCAGGACCGTCTCCCACCACACGGCGCGAACCTCCCCCAACTTCCTGTCCCCCTCCCCTTCCCGGCCAGCTCCTGTTCCCCTCCCCCTGCCCGGCCAGCTCCCCACTACCCCCTGGGCATGGCTCACATGGGATGGAATACCTGTGCCCTGCTAGGAGAATTAACCCTGTCCCTCCTGGAACCAGGACACAGGAAAATAGCCTTATTTTTTAATACAGATGGGAAAGTCTCCTGTTCAACCTGCAGGAGCTGTAGCCTGGTGATGATTTGTTGCATTTGCTGTTTGAAAGAGTATCATATGCTAGACAGCAACAGCTAAGGTTTGGTTGCAAATCACTGTACATACAATCAAGCCAAGATCACGTAAGTACTAAGAAATGAATATAAGTACCCTAGGTATGCACACACAAAAAACTTTGTGTTTCATAGATGAGTTAAACTGCAGGATTTTGCTCACAGCTTGTGGTGCACTTCCAAGCTTTTAGAATAATATGACACACAAAATTATTGTGCAATTAATTAGATCAATTCTTTCTTAATCTAATTAATATTCAAGTGTCATTGTTGGTTTTTAGGTAACACACGGTGAGAGCTTGACATATCAAGGCCAGAGGAGCTTTACAATCAGTTCACCAGGAGCCAGAACATCATCCATAATGAATTATAATACAAAATTACTGATATTTAGCATCCTCCAGCATAAGGCTATGATTATAAATTATTTGCACTTGAATATCCATACTGCATGATGTTTTTTAAAATCAACTTATAGGCAAAGCACCGAAATCATCCATTAAAAGTGTCACTTCACTGTAGCAGAAAATAAGGATTTTTCTTTTTCCTAGTTAAATGTGCCTAGAATGAATCAAAAATTGTGCCTACACAGCCACACATCTACTTGCTCTTCAGTGCATATATTCAGACTCACGGTAGGCACAGATCAAGATGCCAGAAGGGTGACTTTTAATCACTGCTGGAAATAAACAGACATCAAAAGAAAACCAATGCCCCAGACAGAAATAAACTTCATTGTGTTCATGTTCTTAAAGAGTCCTCTTGTGTCCTTACTAGGAAGTGAAAAGGAAAACCAGACACAGTATCATAGTTAACCGTTTGCCCTCATCAGGGATCCTTATCATAAATACAGAGTGAGAAAGCCTGTTCACATGTCAAATATCAACATTATTCTACCCTTGAAAAGTGATATTATTATGTGCAGGCAGTTTAAACACAATGAATAAATGGATTGCTAGAATACTGGTGCCCTAAACAGATTTCACACCCCAGAGGCATCAGGAAAGGGACACCAAAAGATAAGGTAAACTGTCACATACATTTTTATTGGTGCTCTACAATATTCTGAGATGTTAATCTGCTTCTGTATAAATCACACTATTGACTCCAGAATGACCAGAGTCTGCTACAAGTAACACTAAAGTCAGATTATTTAGCTCATGTCCCTGCCTCTTACACCCCTTGCTAGAGGTGTCTGAAATTCACAGGGATATTGTCTATCCGGTATAGAAAAAAAATAATAAAATGCTACATTGCCCAAGCCAAGGGGAGGATGAGCTGATGCAACTGATGCTACATCATCTTCTCACCCTTAATGAAGAACTATATCTGGCGCCCTGGGACAGAAAGAGAGAACCTGAGGCTTGACATTTCAAAATGGTCATCTGAGTGGGATTACAGGTTGCGATACAAATTGCAGCAGCCCAAAGAAGCATTTTCTCTCTCTGCTCTCTGGTCCATGTGACAATCGCAGCCTACAAGTTTCCTTTGAATCACAAGTCGGAACATGACAGTAAAAGCAGCAAGTGAACCACAGAAGGGGAAGAAAAAACGCTGCTGTCACCTCATTTTTACTTTGCTTTCAATTTTGTCTGGTAGGGTGTGTTGTCTTCTAGTAACCAAAGGACAATAATGCAACTATATGTATATCACAGTCAGAGCACTGGATAATTTCCCCTATGTGGCTAGGGAATGAAAAAAGAAAAAAACATGAAAAGTTTGTGATCTATAACAGGATGCGCTTTAGTACGAAAGCACCGCGTGTCTAAAGGCTATAATTTGTTTCAGGATTTCTTCTGAAATTTTCTTCGAAAGTTAATTCTTTTATTTCAGTAGAAAAAAAGAAAATATAAACTCACCACTATTCCTAGTCCAGACTGCATGCAATCCTCTGTTCCATTTGCTCAAGTTTTGAGGAGTATCTTATTTTCCACCTGTTACTTCTTCTGGCCAGACCTATTTCCTAGTGCATCTACTCCAAAACCAGTATTTCCAGGAAAATTAACCATGATGACTACGGATAAAATCATGTTTTGTTTATATTTCAGGTACTAAACAGCTGCTACTAGATATTGCTACCAGATGTTCGAGAATTATATGCAACATTATGCTCAATTTTAACTTTTACAAAATTACAAGCTAATAAAAGATGACACTGCTGTAGTCAAATGATTTATTAAAGGAAAAGCCATTAAGTTCCTTTTAAGCTTTACACCCTACTACCCCAAATAACTTGTCATTATATACATCAGTGAACAGATGCAAATGTCTGTACCATTTTGAGATTTCAGTACTATCCCATATACCACTTATATATCCAGATGCCTTTTGCTTTAACAGTCCCATGTACATCTGTCCATCTCAACCTGATGCATGATGACTGTTCATTTTGTGGTTAAACTTCCTGCAAGATGACAGAGATCTGGGTTTCACACAGTTCACATAAGGATCATCTTTTTCTGCCAGGCAAATGAGCTTGTACATAGTCACAGTGACATTTTACATATTGAAAACACTGAATCTAAACACTGAGTAATAGAACATACAAAAAAATGCTATTTTACATCCAATTTCATTTAAACATCACACTCTAAATAATTTAAAAGGCTGGAACATTGCTGTGGTATTTTGGCTGAGGAGTGTGTGTGTGTTTGGGTTTTGGTTGGGGTTTTTTGTTTGTTTGTTTTTTTAAATGAAGCCTTATACTCTGAAGTACAGGTTTTGTCTTGCACGAACTCCCCAAAGTCACAGAGCAACACGCAATAGCCAATGTAGCTTACAGCCTTTCCCATCCACAATCACAATAAACATAAGTAACATCAAACAGGAGTGACAATCAGTAATTATAGAACACAAAACTGTCATGGATTCTAATATGCTAATGAAGCCAGGCACAAATATAGTAAACCTAAATAGCTCCTTTCAATCTTCTAACAGGAAAATATACACAGTAACTGGTCCACAGAGTACTTTAAAAATTTGTACAAATCTGTGTCTAGGCAAACAAAATATTCTACCTAATTTTCCACCCTCATACACAGCATCAGAAGGTCCTCACCCAGTAAAGCAAGTGACCACAACCTGAAGCTTGTAACAGAGCCCATTAGGTTGAAGACATTGTGAAAAGGTCCTCAAACTGTGCTTGAAATCAGGAGCAAGTTCACATAAATCAGTGAAATTACCCCAGGATAACATGGGGAAAAGAAATACAAGTGCAGAGTTGCTCCAGCTTCATTTCAGTAGTTAAACAGCTTATACTGAAGACAAGAATATGCATGTATTATTTCATAAATTTATTCTACCACAAGTACATAATTAAAGAGAAAAACGAGCAAACAGCAGAAAAGAAGAAATAGGGAGATCAGCCTCAGAGATTATTTGTATCTTTAAATATCAAACCCACAGTTAATGTATACTAGTCTAGCTCCACCGAGGTCGCAGGAGCCACACAATTTACAGTGCTGAGCATCAGGCTCTAAATATTTAACTGTTCAAAATTCCAGTGTGCATCCTTGCGTAGCAGAGCTTCTCTGACTAATCATGCTAGAGGTAACCACATCTTAAGTGTGTAGTTCTAAACTAAATTGAGTAATATTACCATTAATAACAGTGCCTAATTAAGACATCTATAATGTTTTTAATGAGAAAAATTGAAAGTCCTTCTGGAATTTTTCCAGTCAAATTAATTCTGAGGACTTAGGACGTTATTACAAGTAATGTTACAGGAATGAAAATTAGGTCTAAATTAGGACATGTCACTGTATTTAAAAGAAGGAGAAAAAGGGAAACACATTCCGTTTCCCCCTTTATACATAGTTTTCTGCTTATTACATCACACTACAGGGGAAAATAAAACCAACATTTTGTAGTCTGCTCCAAGTTGCTATGCATATAGTTAGATTTGATGCATCTTCAAGTCTGCATGTATTTTAACACTGCTTTCAGGCTCTTTTCAAACATCAGTATTCTCTTGAGAACGAGTACGACAATTTGTATGGCTTACACAGGCCCAAATCTTTTTGGCTGTAACTCACATGAGTTACACTTGCCCAAATAAGAAATCCCTCAGTGAGGCTGCAAGTTTAGACGGGGAG
>VZTM01022994.1:578-20392 GCA_013400555.1 Jacana jacana | reverse complement strand
CAGAAAAGCATTGAGGGGTCACATCTGTGGGGAGGAGCAGACAGTACAGGTGACCCAAAACTGACAAACAGGGTATTCCCTTCAGTCTGCTTCATGCTCAAGACAAAAGCTGAGGGATCAAAGGGTCAGCTCTCTTCTTCAACTCAGTCCAACCCAAACCATGACATTCTTAAATTTTATAAATCTGGATACTTCGTCCTTCTGTTGTTTTGTTGTTGGGATTATTTTTTGTTTGTTTGTTTGTTTTGGCTGATTTTGGAAACAAATCACATGCAAACAGTCTCCAATTACTAGGTAGTATAAGGGTTTACAGTGGGGCAGAAACACTGCTCATTCTGCTATTGCAAAAAGCAGTTTCTGGCTTCCAGAGCTGAGTTGGTGTTTCAAAATTTGCTTACAAAGATTCAAAAGAAAATAATGCCACAATAACATAATGCAGTTCAGTAATAGAATGGCATGTTTGCTATGGGATCAGGAAAAGCTTTTTTTTAATTTTTTTTTGAAAGCTAGTATGAGATAGCTGAAATAAGGAGAGCTTGGGCTGTTTGTTTGGTTTGGACTAGATATTATCTCTGAGAAATAAAAACATAAGGAATGCCATATGGTCCATGAAAATATGCTGTGGAAATTATTATGGTATTAAAGAAAAGAGTCTACAAACATTTAACAGTGTAATGAATATCATTGCTGTAACTTTAAATAGGATTGAAAAACGGAGGATATGTTAGGGCAAGAAAATTCTCCATTGTGAGAGGAACAAAATTCTTCTATGTCATTTATGGCCCCTGGTCACCAATTTAAATAAATCAGCTGATGCAAGACGCTAGCAATGCAAAGCTGGTGCTCAATTACCATTCTGGCTTTCCTTTTGATGGAAATATGTGTCTGCAGCTGCAAATGTAAAACCTCCTACAGATTTTCCGTGCTCTGTTCTTCAGATGGCTGGTGTTTCTTCTGGCACTTAAGGCACCCTGTATTCATCTCTGAAGATATCAAAATATTGACTGTGACAGCAATGCATATATCACAAGCTGTACAAAATGAATTTGTGTCACGTCACCTGTAGAGCCTGATAACCATACTGATCATTTCCAGCCCTGGGAAACCTTGTGTGCTCTAATGTGAACAAAAAAAGCCGGGATGGTTTGGAAATGATTAGAATATGGATATTGGTTTGTAGTGCAAGCTGGCAGCTTTTAACTTGGCCTGGTGAATGTGTGTCTGCCTCTTTCAGAAACAGGCACTGGACTTTAACCCAAAACCCTGTCAATTATTTTTGCCAGTCCTACTTGGATGATGCATTTACAGCCAGGAAAGTGCATTAATGAATCCGTCTCTGCCATTTACACCACTAAGTAATTTCAGCTTTCAGTACATACAGAAAATATAGGAAACTAGCAAAACTCTTCAAATTTATTAATACTGGACTCTGGGCAAATGAGTGAAGTTCCTGGTTTCAAATGTGACCATCATGTGACCACCATGTCCTCCACATGTTACAGGTACGTAATATTAGCCACTTGCTCAAGATGGTTTTGCTCTTGCCTATGTAATTTTTACTGTAGATACAAAAAAAGCTGCACTGTGAACTTGCTGGGCTGGCAGTTAAATACATTAAACTCCTCTGACTGGAATGCTTGCCTTGAATAGTAAGATCCTGGGTCTCTATTTACCTTTGCAGTTTCTAATTAACTCCCTGTGAGATTGGTCATTCAAGCCTCAGATTTCTAGGAGCTATGAACCAATCCTTAATTCTATGTTAAATGCAGGGAGTTCTCATTTTAAAAGTTGTCTTTTGTATTTTGAAATTTAACTAATTTGAACATCAAGTAGGCATTGAATTTTCCATCATTTTCTCCCTGAGCTTTGATAAAGCAGTGAGCCTGCACAAGAGGTAGAATGGTTTGACCAGCCTGAGAAGCCCATTTTCAAATGAAACTTTCTCTTTGCTCACCAGTTAAAAATCTGTGGAGATTTTGATGATAGGTATAAAAGACACCTTGTCTGCACACCAGAGGAGCCCACAAGCATTTGCTGGAAACTGCAGACTGAAGCAGATTGCTGTGCAACCTGAACAGCTTCCAGTGCATCTCCTTCGGTGCACAGGTGCCTCAGGTAGCACTGACCCATTTTTTGCTAACTTTTCTGTGGAGTTATTTTAATTTATATGAAGCTTCTTTTATGAAAGATTACGTTTACAACCCCTTGTTTGGTCTCAGATCTCTTGGAAGTCTTACATTCTTGGTAATCATAGAATCATAGAATGGTTAGAGTTGGGAGGGACCTTAAAGATCATCTAGTTCCAAGCCCCTTGCCATGGGCAGGGACACCTCCCACCAGAGCAGGTTGCTCAAAGCCCCATCCAGCCTGGCCTTGAACACTTCCAGGGATGGGGCATCCACAACTTCTCTGGGTAACCTGTTCCAATGTCTCACCACCCTCACAAGAAAGAATTTCTTTCTGTATCTAATCTAAATCTCCCCTCTTCTAATTCAAAGCCATTACCCCTTATTCTGTCACTACACTTCCTGACAGAGTCCCTCTCCAGCTCTCCTGTAGGCTCCCTTCAGATACTGGAAGGCTGCTAATGTATCTGCTCAAGGCCTCAGCATAATCTTTATAGTTTTCTATCATTAGTAAATTCTGATTGACAGGTTTGAATTTTTGGTGGCTAAAATAGCCTGGATTTTAAATTTCTGTGCTTTACAAACTATGTCAGGAAACTGCGTGGGGAAAAGACAGAATTAAGATAGAAAAAGTAAAACAAACCTAAACCCAATTTGATATTTTTGTTCTAAGTAAGGTTCTAAGTTATTTATCTTACTCATTCTGTTGGGAAGAAGAGTGTAACACTTTGGTAAATAGAATAAAAATTTGAATTTAACAGTAAAAGTAATATAAAAGAAATATTATCTCTTTGACATTGTACTATTGCCTGGAAAATCATAGCAATAACAGAGCAGTATCAAGGGCAGTTTACACAAGTTTTCCCTATCATGTACAGTATCAAGTACATTTATGTTCAGTGTATCTATTCCTTGGATTTATCTTGATATAACCTTCCCCACCCCTCCGCCTCAATACACTTGCAGGTGACTGTGACAGCCCTTCCTTGCAGTATTCCAGGCTTAGTCATTATTGAGGGGATTGTTTATACATTTCCTACTAAATTTCATGAACTCTCACTGTTGAGAACAGATGTGCTGCTACTGGGATACAAAGCTTGATCCTGCTTATGCATGTTGGAGTGAATGAGCTCCAGTGAAGTGGTGGATCTGTACCCACTAAGCCTGACTATAATTGGAGATACAAAACAGATAATTAGAGACATGATAATTATGCATTTGAAAACCCTTCCAGCAGAGGGACACAATTAAGTTGTATTGCCTTTGGCCTCTCAGTATGGAAACTGTGCTTGATGAAAGAGGACTGTATTTTAATAACATCTGATTTCATAAAAACAAAAAAAGCTATTTGTCCATCATAGAATAGAATGCTATAATTCCTATTCGAGGGAAGACAATGCTGGATTTCAGTTATGTATTGGGATCAAAATCTACCACCCTCTGTTTCCATCTTAAAGCTTAGTTAGCTGCATACCCAGAGTAGCAAATATACTGATATTACAGCAGTTACTCATATTTTATGTTTCCATTATATTAGCATTAAAACTGTAAGTGACCCATGAGTCAGTGGTGGTACTAGTTAGAAAAAAGTAGATTTTGAATATTGCATTTTATAGACAGTTAAAGATGGACCCTAACAGCTTCACTCATTAATAAGATTATCTTTTTTAATAACCTGTGGGCCAGTAAAAATCAATGACAATAGCATGATTGTTCTGCAAGTGTAGTTCTAGGGCAAAGTATGATGACATAGTCTTAGAGCATTTTTGTAACACAGGAATAGCAAGACTGTTCTGATTTGCTCGTTGAGCTGTTCTTCCCCCAGATAAGATGTAAATGGATGAAACAATAATGCCACCAATTTTTAAGGATTACCTCTGGTTTGGATGAGTAAAAATCCCCAACTTTTGGGGTTTTTTTAGTTATAGGGCTGTAGTTCAAAGGTAGGACAAAGTTATTTAAAAAAAAAAAAGGTATGATGGGTCAGTGTCCAGTTTATTCCATTTGCAATTATCAGGGTGTAGAAAGGTCATTCTGAGTTTAGGCAACAAATTTTCTATCCAGTGAAATCTGCATGGAGCTTTGCATTTTGTAAGTATTAAAAAAACAAAACAAAAGCAAGTGTAGACTAAGAGCATCCTCATACAAGAAATCTGTTCCAAGGAGATCTCTCTGTTGCCAAGTAAGGTGGTGAAAGGATAACACCAATTGCAACTCAAGTACTTATTGAGGAAATATCACAAATGACAGAACCTACTGAACATGATGTTTGACTTAGGATGCCAGTCAGGCTTGTCTAAGGTTTCTAAAAATAGGAGAAAGAAGGTCCAAATTAAAGGGGTAGGTTAGGAAGCAATTGCCATAGTCATTTATCTCATATGAAACAGGTACTGTAGGCAGATAAAGACCTACAAATGAGGGAATGCTTATAGGCTATTTTGATGCTTTAGAAATGGATTTTTCTTCTTTGCACATCTTTCTTATCCTAAATCTTAGTCACAAAAGACATTTTCTAGATGGTTTTCTTCATTTCTGCCTAGGATGAATCTCTAAACAGTTACATGAAATATACATTACATATAAATATTTGGATGTTAGAGGAAACATCTAACATGTGAAGTGTTAGAAGTGTCTGAAGTGTTTTTACAGAGACATTCCCTTGCAGTAGTAGTAAGATAAACCTTGTCTCTGGTTTGCAGACAAAATTAACTGAGGTGGTTTGCCTAGAAGATTCAGATCTGGAAAAACTCAAAGACTTTTCTTTGTACATAGTGTGCTGACTGTGGTATATCTGTATGAATGAATATGAATATTCATATATTGTATAAATAATTTATGTACATCTAGAGACCTGCTGTATGTTTTAATATCTTTCAGGTAAACACATTTATCTTAAAAGTAGAAGTGTCAGATGCTTAAAAATCTGTTACTTTCTGGCTTAGCTTGTTCTGAATAGTGATTAAGTCTGAGTTATGGCTGTTGACAGTGTCACTGCCTTGGTGCAAAGTTTGCACTTCATCTCTGCAGCATGAGCTTTTGCCTGGCAGTTGGAACTGAAAGGTGCTGGAGACCAAATCTGGTTACTGATTGCATGTGATAGACAGGGTAGAAATAAGCTTTCACTTTGTGTGGCACTAGGTATTTGAGCCAGTGAGAATAAAAGCTAACGTTGTTTGAGCCACTCGATCTTCAGCAGTACCATGGAGATCACTGACTACCTAAAAGCAATTATACTGAATTTATAGTCTTAGATTCCAAGTTTTTCTTTTAAATACTTTTTCATAGAAATGCTGCTATTTGGAACACAAAAACTTTCCGGATTGGAACTGCTCCCATAGGAAAGTCCTTCACACCAAAATCCTTCAGACCTTTCATGCCTACAAACCATTGTGCATGCAGAAGTTTCCCTGTTAATGACAACTCAAGGGAACTCTCATGGGTTAGTTCAGCCCTGGAGTACCATGGTGCTTCAAAATGGCATTGCCTGTCTCATTGCACTCATTGCTATTGGGAAAGTTTTGCTTATGACTAAGGCAAACCCCCCTGTTGGTGTGTAAGGAAGGCAGACCACACGCATTTTTCATTCCGAGGCAGCATAGGGGCACTGAGATCTAACATGCAACCCTTAAACTTGGTGCGGTCCATCCCAGGATGACAGGGATGTGGTGATTTAGACGGCATTGTTCCCAGGAGTGTGATCTTTGAAGTAATTACTCTTTTTCAGAATATTAAAACCACTAAATAAGTATCAAATGGCATCAATTAGTGTATGAAGGATAAAGCTGTGGATCCTCCTTCACACAACTTTGATATTTAGATCATTATATATAAAGCTCATGAATCTTTACCAAACTGCTTCATTCACTGAAACCCAGAATTGATTTTTTTTTTCACCATGAGACTGGTGATGCACAAATCAATTTTTAGCATCTATCTGAAAGCAGAGTCATAAATCACCTATTTTACTTGAAACTCATGGGATTTCAGTAGCAGGTTTTTAAAGCCTGTTGGAATAATTTTATATGAGGGGAATATCTACTTCTGCTGTAAAATGTTCTTCTCTAGCAAAATTTTTGTGTGCAACTAGGAGAGGTTTTACTTGTTCCGTTATTTTGTTTCGGCTCAAGGTGTCTACAGGCTTTTATTTAAATGAAAAACAATCATAATATTTTATTTGCATATTTTGGTTTATTTTTACATAGTCTTCTGTAAAGTCCTTCATGAAATTTAGCATTTACCTCATGCTTGTGTAATCAATTACTTAATTTGTATTCCATTCACTCTTAAATGCCTTGCTTGAAGACAAAGCCCTACTATGTGAGATCCTATGGAAAGGAAGGGGACAATCTGGTTTAACATCTGCTACTTGGTTCTGTCAATACTTATGTGGCTCATTTTATGCTGCATACACAATTCCTGTCATACTAAAAGCAATGTTTGCCATGTATTCTGTGAACACATATAAGTCCTTGCCTAAAGATTCAGGGCTACATGTGCTACTTGAATAGTTCCTGGTAAGAGACTGTTCCCAATATAAGGTTATGTGTGTGTTTGTGCCTGTAAGGAAGAGCTGCAGGTTAAAACACATTTTGGGAAGGAGCAAAAGAAAATGACAGTGTCCATAAACTGGCTGCATGTACACTGGCTCATTTGTTTCTTTCCTAAGTTGTGAACTATAAAGAACAGACTGTATAAGAACTACCTAGCACAGAATTACCTTCTCCGCATTAGCTGGCTTCCCACGGGTGTCACGGCATAAGGTCTCTCCATGCCCTCCTGGCACTGACTCGATGTGCGACCGTCATGAGAATGCCTACACTGGTGTTTCAAAGTGTCAGTGCTGTGCATGTTTCCTGCACTGTATTGGCTGTCTGAATTGGGATGTATCTTAGTGTATCAACCATCAGTGAAACTGAGAAGATTTATAGGGCTTTGCATAATTGCAAAAGATGCAAGTTGCCTGTGCTCTGGAACTGGAGAGTAGAGCTTTCTTTGTATTCTGGTTCAGCTTCTGTATCCACAAATTAGAGGTTATACTTAGCCTTGCTTTGTGCGAGACTTGTAACTCCTCAACTGATGCAATTCCCTAGGATTATCTTCTTTCATTTTATAGGTTACTATTTTATTTTATCCACACTCCTCATAAAACAAAGTTTTATATTCTAATAGAGTTCAAATTACACAGCATATCCATAAACAGTATGGATATCAAAAGTTATTTATGTGAATAATCCAAGTACTCCACTGAGACTTTAGGAGAGTCAGACTCCATTAACTGGTAATAACCAAAACCTTTTAGTGCTTATTGTGTTTAGTTTTTTATTTGGAGAAATAATTTTGAATGAAAATTTCATTTATTTAATATTTTGTTTCCAGTTCCTCTACAAATATAATATACCCAGCTAGGAATTTACAGGCTGTGACTATGCAAAACTATGAACCTCAGGAGTCTTAAAACTGGGTGGCTTACATATTCATGAAGCTCCATGATTGTCACTGATGGATAACACTGCCCGTTTTATTTATTTCCTACCTCTCACTCTGAATCTCCAAAGTCAAATCTCTCGTGGTTTTCTCTATGGGATACAGAGAATGCTTGTCAGGTAAACTGAAGAACAGCAGAATAACTAGCCCTTTATTTATTTGCCCCATTAGAAATGGGGGCTTAGACGTGTTAGTGATTTACCAGCTACATGAACACATTTGTTTTCTGAGGATTAAGCTTAATAGCAGGAAACCATATTTTCTGAGTAGCTTACAGTGTGCAACCTATAATTTCAGGGACTACACTGATTGTAGAGAAGAATTATCTTGGAATAGACAACATCAGCTAAGAAAGTAGCGCTTTTACAAATTCATTATTGATCTTAATTGTTATTTAGTGCAAACTATGTATGCTTCAGAAAGGGAATGAAGCTGACCACAGCCACCACTAGCTACAGTGGGCTTGTCTGGGTTTGAAAAATGGAAGACAGATTCTTCGTAGCTGAATAAAAGGGACAGCAACCTGAGAGCAGTCTTGCCTGTGTCATGATGGCAGTGGGAGGAGAGGGAGGCCTGGGGATTTAGGAATGTTTCTCAGGGTGCAAGGAAGAATGGCTGATCCTTAAGGTCAGGGAGCAATTGCAAAGCTGGCCTATACAACTGAGGAAGAAAAAAAATGGTTTCCATTGTGATTAAGGGTATTCTTCATTTTTCTCCCCCTGTAGCTCTGACATATACAGGTAAGGATAACAGATAAATCTCCAAGCTAAATCCAGTACTGGAAGCTGCATATCCTATCACTGTCATCATGTCCATGCTAATTGCTGCTCCTGCTGCAAGCCTAGGACGTCTCTGGGATTTTTCATGACAGAGCCCCACTGTTTCTGTAGAAGTGGAACATTCCTAGTGTACGGTTTCATTTGCATTAATCGAGCCTTATTTTTGGTAACACTGAGCTTTGTAGTAATCCACAAGGTTCACAACATTCCAAGTAGAATGTATGCTCTTCAGAACGTTCAGAAAGCCAGAACAACACATAGAATACTGAGTTGGGATGGACCTCAAGGATCATCTGGTCCAACCATTCTTGGCAAAAGCCCAGTCTAGACAAGATGGCCCAGCACTCTGCCCGGCTGAATCTTCAAGTGTCCAGGGATGGGTGATGCATACAAATTCCTGTTCACATTGAAAAGGTAGCCATGTACAACAGGAACCCCCTGGAGGAACCTGGGAGCCGACTCATGATTTTCTGTATTTTATTTTTTACTTTTTGCCTTAGATTCCTTTTGGATGTAGATTCACACCTTTTCCTTAAAGCTCCTTATTTTATATGTATTTGTCTCTTTTCTCCTATATGCAGCATTGGTACTTACAGTCAGTAAGGTAGCAATACCGGTACTAAAGATAATAGAATTTATACCATTCCCTAAGGCTAATTCCTTTCTACATCTCATTTAGAAAAAGCGCATGGGAGTCAGCATGTGGGAAGTTTGAAATTTTGGAGGGGTATCCTAAGCCAATCACAGTTCTTTTTTATGAGTAGAAGCTGATCAAATGAATTGCATTTTTATTGGTTATCTTTGTCATTGGAGATGCATGACACAGACCTTTTAATGTCAGTGCATATTCTATTTGTTTGTACAGCTGCATTATGCTTCTTAAGGCATCTGCAATTGTTGTTCATAGTGAAAAGTAATATTAATAAGGATGTTAATATACCATGTTTGGTCAGAGAAGCTGGAACCATTCTCAGCTGGGTGTCTTCACAGGGGAAGGATTGGGTTAGGCAAGAAATTATTTTTTTCATGTAGGAATTCCATGGGAATATGACACCTCACTAGTTCACAGTTTCTGAATACGAGTAAACATATTTTGTGATTAATTTACTACCAATCAGCCGTCTGTCCCACTGACAGTTCTGCATTCAAAACATAGAGAATTGCTGTTGTTTAATTAAATAAAAGATGCATAAGCACATATAATGCAAACAAATTGCACAATAATGCAAGCTGCATTATGTTATGAGACATGTAAATGGTATGTTTTAAAGTAACGGAACACATTTTATTTATTAAATGAAAATGAAGGGTAAATTGCAAACATCTGTAGTGGTGTTGGAAACTGTTTTTCATTTAGAGCCATGCCCGAGACTTCCTCTTGTAACATGGGGATGGTAGCTTTTCCTGGAAGCTTTGTTAAAATATCAAATGGAAATGGCTGTGCAAGAATTGATGAAATCAGTAAGTATTATCATGATAATCTGCACACCAATTGTGAGCTTACAACTTGGTGTATTCAGTGTTAAGCTTCTAGATTCAGATGTAGTAGATTTTTTTATTTTTTCTTTCCCTATAGTACAAAATCTGTAGACTTAGATCTGCCCAAGGCTAATGGGTATGTTGTAATTTTGGCTTCATTGTAATTAGTAAGTTGAATCCTTGTACTCTTGCAATAATCCTGGACACAACACATAGAAGTTGAAAAGCTTCAAATTTGCACTCTTGATAATAAAGTAGAACAATTAGAAGACTTGTAGCTTGTAGAATGAGCTTTTTGCATCAGTTATCCAACCTACTTTGCTTTTGTAATTATTTTTATAATTTTTTAAAAAATGTTTTGGAATTATTTTCCTCAAAAAGCTAATTTTCCTTCTTTTTCTTTTTATTCTTTCTAAATATTATTTAATACTTAAGATAGCGAATGCATACCTGTTACAGTCTATGGCAGTACCTAGGTTAATACTATTTAGCTGTAGCTCCCCAAATGTATCTCCCTCGGCTCAATCTGTGTACTTGATAATGGTGTTTAGGCTTGTATTTGTGGGGTGCTCAGTGCCTTCCTCCAGACTGGGTGTTCAGTGCATGCTCAAACCTACATGAGCTGGGTTCTTCATAAAAAGAAAACATGAGTTCATGGGGAACTGCTTCGAGATCACTGTCTTAGAGGGTTTTGGATCTGCAGTAAATACAGATCACAAAACTTTAAAAGTGCTCATATTGATTTCCTTAAACGAGAAAGATTCTATAAATTAACAGTTCCCACAATAATCTTAGGGCAGGCCTGTCCGGTCTCAGAAATCCGTATTCTGGATTCTTGGTCAGACTCTATCAGACCAGGAGTACCACAAGTGTGGCTTCTCATCTCTGGGTGGAAGGAGACAGTAAGTTGAACCCTTGATTGGAGTGGAAGGTTCTGATCTGCTTGCATGAGAGAAGGGAAGACTTCCTGTTAAAATCTTCAATTTCCAGGTTAAGAGATGAATTTGGGAGCCTATTTTCTAACCCTCGCATTGTTTTAATGTTACAAAAGTAATAAAAAGGGATGTTTACATTGATTGATATTGTAGCCATTGATCATGATAACAAGTTGTTTCAATCACAGACTGATGAAGCACATTCTGATTTTTTTTTATGTTGTTATATTACTCTTTATACTAAACCTAAAAAAAGAAATATGTTTCTTCCTAAATCTTAACCTGATACATGAAAAAATGCAAAGAATCAAATATGTTTAAAGCACTTGTAAAAAGTATCCTTTTAAATAAATCAACCAATTTTACTGTGTCAGTGACTTAAGATCATAACAATAAATAGGTTTCTTCTGGAAAATAATTAATTTTAGAATACGCCAGCTGTACTCTAATATGTTATAGAATGACTGTTTTACAACTTTTTAAGTAGAACTGTTGTTTCCTTGCCTCTGATTTGTCAACCCACCTCAGTAGAATAGGTACACAGGAATAAATTTCATTAAGAAAATTGTGTTTTAAATTATGCAAATGAGTCTGACTGCTGTATTGAAGCCCCAAATTGAGAAATTATATTTTAAAAGCACTGGATTCATGTCCGGGGGTTTAATCCTCTGTAATCCTGCCTCGGTAGCGTAAGTACAGAACTCAGTATTTCATAGAGCAAGAAAATTGTTTTCTCAGCTGAGCCACCTAAATACTTTAGATGATGTAGGAGGAGTTCAGTCCAATTCCAGGCTTCAGCACTGAACCAACATGCCCAGCATTCTTAAAGTACAGACTCAAGCTGGAAAGTTGTATCATTTCATCTCCCTCTGGCACGAAGTTGTTCCTAATCAGAAATTTTTAATGCATTGTAGAGAAGTAGTGAATGTAATAGTGTTCAAAAAGGACTGATGATGATATGATCTCATTGCCTAAGAGTCCTTACTATACAAAAAACCTCCAAAAATTCTTGTAATTTCACCTGAATATTTCCTTATCTAAACCCTGCTGTATATATCTCAGTTTAATTTCCTCAGAATATTTCAACTTTTAGTCTTTTACCTTAGTATATATCTGTATCCTAAGTGTTGATCATCTATATCTTTTGGTGAAAGTATATAGAATATTTATTGCTTTATTTCTGCTTTCCATGGCCATCAGCTTTAGTCTGTTTAGATGCTCAAACCATTATACTGGAACGTGATTACAAACAAAATGCAGAATAAAATGAATGTGTGTATATATGTTTTGCATACAGGAAAAAGAATGACATTAATTTGCAGTGTCTATGAAGGGTTGACATTAATCCAGAACATTTTTATGATGCAGATGTAGAGCTTGCTGCTGATAGATGTTAATGTTGTAGATAAGACCCCAAACCAATAAATGGATTATTTGCTGCAGATGTAACACTGGGTTTCATGGTTAACTCTGCATACAAAGAAAGTAAAGTGAATAGAAAGTACAGGGGAAACTTTCTGCTAATTTCATTTTTTCCTCAACTTTGTTGACACTATCAACATGATAGTGTCTGTATAGGCCATAGAGGGAGTGCATTTCACACGAGTACTCGGTTTGTTATCTCATACAAAGGACCTCTTCCATCTATAGTTGCAGTCAAATGTTAGAAATACTTTCTTGCTAATTGTTGATTCTTGTTTTTTTTGAAAACATTTGATCAAAAAGGCATCTTCTGAAGCTGTGTTTGCTCCAGAATAATCGTTGTATTGCTTTCTGTCTCTTGGGTCAATGTTCAGGCCTTTGAAGCTTGACCTGTGGAAGCCACACTGAAGCTGTTTCTAAGAAAGTAATTTGAAGAAAAACTCCTTTTCCATTTCAACTGAAATGGACTAGTTAGAAACCTTCACAGACCAGAGAATTAAAAAAAAAATCCAGTCTGTTTTCATAGGGCAGATTAACAGAAACAAATAAAAAGATTACATGTCTTTCAGCTTAAGATAAATACATATTTTTGATGTAATTTTAAGTTTAGAAATACATTAGAGGCTTGTATTTTTAGGTAATCTCTTGTACAATCTGTTCTTCATAGATTTATATGCATAATGTAAATTGATCCCTACTGAAATGAGAGGATGGGAAGAGAAAACTTTATTCTGACAGCCCAGTGTAATGGCCAAGAGAATGACTGTTTAGTGGACCCAGTAATTTCCAAATGACATCCTCTGTTGTGTTTTCAGACCCCAAGAAGCAGATGAGGGCCAAGTTAAAGATCTTGGTAGACTATTCCAAATTAATTTAAAACGCTTGAATATTCCCTTTGGAAATGGAGGATTAAGTTTAACTTGTTTTCCACCAGTTAGAGAAAACCAAAAATTCAAATTAGGATTTGATTTCCATGAACTTTTATATGCAAACAAAGTCATTTTTAGTTTTTGTGGTGGGGTTTTTTTTTCCCTTTTTTTTTTTTCTTTCCCCTGTTTGCATAGCTAAACCATTTTACATATAGGAATATATATGTCACCCCACAGAAATGCAAAAGAGAGTCTCAAATGATGTAGCATACCAAAACATAGTCATATACAACAGTTTAGATGAAGCTCTATTTAATTTAAAATATAAATATAATAAAGACTTGGGCAACAGTAGGAAATTGTTACTGATTTCCATGCATGACGCACCACTGGGTTCTGACAAAAAGCTGATTACAAATATCCTCTGCTCAAGAAAATATCCAAATGTTGTGCCTGGGGCAGCCTGGTAGCTGGTGTTCAGCTGTGTCACAGCCTTTGTGTGCGTACCCAGACAGCGCTAATGAATGGTGCCACGGTTTGGACAGGCTGTGTATTAACTAGAAGTGCTGCAGCTGCTTGCAGTCACGGAGTTGTTTTTCTTTGAATTTACCTAGTGCTTGGGAAGTAATTGGCCACAAGAGCTGGTAGGAAATTTTCTAATAAAATAGAATCCCCAGCAGATATTGAAAGTCAGTAATTTCCTTTGCTGGATGAGACTAGTGGGTCAGTCCCATTCATGGACAATAGAAATTCTGGGTCACAGCCTATAGGGGTTTCCTGTGACAAGTTTGCTCCCAAGATGTGGGCCCTGAATGTGTTGAATTCAGTCCTCCAGGAACAAAGTGACCAAGGGGACTCTGTCTGGAACCCTGTTGTACTTAAGAGTGAAACTGTGTTAAGGGCTGCGAGGTTCCTGATTCCTTGTGGTCCTGGGATTCAGCTTCTGTGGACCATGGTTACTTTGCCCAGGGACCAGTATGGGAGGAGCCCTGACCTTCTCAGGGTCTTCTGTGCTTCACTGGTCCTATGAGAAAATTGTCAGGTTTGACGTGAACCCAGAACCTTTCATTTCAGGAATACTGAACTTCAGTGGTTTTAGGGCATTTTCTCAGAATTTCTGGTTCATTGAAAATTGAGAGACTGTTGCCAAATCATAATTAAATTGTTGTTTTTATGAAACACCTCTCTGTCTTTTAAAGCCGGGTTTACTGACCACAGGGAAGATTCAGCTCCTAGAATTCTGTAATTCAACTGGAAGACACATTTGTAGTGTGAAGTACAGTTGGAAGAAAGGCAAAAGGAAAATTATTTTCCATTGTATACATTCCTTACTAGATAGGTTTTCTTTGAACTGATGGAGATGTCATCAGGTGATTTTTACTAACCCTATTCACTAGTATTTAGATGATCTATACGTTCTGGAAAGTACTTTTAAAATTGCTGTCAAAGAGGGTACCCATTTATGGTTGTGTTTTTTAAAAAACACAAGGTAGTTGGTGTCTGAATTGGAAACATCTTTGTGGCTTCAATAGCTAAGCTTGAGCTGCTTTTGGCAGTCAGAGATATGGCTGGTTGCAATGGTTTGTCAACCAAAACTGATCATCAGGCTTAGTCTGGGGAATAAGAAATGTCAAAGTTATTTGAGAAAGCTCAGCAGGAGAGTAGAAGGTCCAACAATTGCCATTAAAATGTTATGGATGTGGTTCCAAATGACAAGGGGACAACCTCGTGGAAAGAAGTCCAGACAGAACAGGAAAACATTTTCAAAATGTCTGTAATTATTTTGACAGAAGATATTATATGCCAAATTTGAAAAAATATGGCCAACACTCAATTTGTCATAACTAGTGTCAGGAGAGATTTTACAGTTCTTGGTTGGAGGCTTTTCTCAGGCAGAGCTGACAGACGTGATGCGAGTCTCTGTAAGACAGGTAACGGGATACAGTAGATGAGAAAACTCTCTGTTAACTTCTTTCCATTTGCAGTTTGATCCAAAAGGGTTTTGTACCTTGCTGCACTTGTTTGTCATTTTGTGAAACTGTAGTAGAAATCACAAAGTGTGATTTAGTGAGCTAAATGGTGTAGCTTAGGACATTTACATTTATTCCAGTGTATGCACTCATTTATTTTACTTCTATGAGAAGAAAAGACATTTTAATATTATTTTTGTTTTTCTTCCTAGAAAGGAGGAGATGGTAGAGACATGTTCTCTGAAAGATAATACTTGAAATATCTCTTCTTTAAAATATAGTTACTAGCACTTAAAAATAAAACAATTGTTTACGCTTCTGTGGAGCTCTTCTAGCAATGAAGGAGATGCCCCTTCTCTTTGACAAGCATAATTGGTAAGCTACTAAGAGCTGGAGGTCAGTGTAAGAGTGTGTGCTTGAATAACACAATATTCTGAATGCAAAGCAGTTTATTCTTAATTTGTGAGGATAAACGAAAAGTTGATAATGTACACTTTGTAGAGAGTTTTGTACTTTTGACCTTGTTCTTTTTCTGTTGCTTTTGTCTGTTGATTCCTTTAATTCCTTTTTCTGCTTGTAATGGCATCGAGTTTCTCTGAGAAGACAGGGTGAAATTGAGCCTGCCTGGCGAGGAGGTTATGAAGCTGCACTGGCAGCAGGTGAGAAGGCTTGAATTGGGAGCAGCCAGCCTGGTCTCAGAGGAGGTAGAAGGAAATTCCTAAGGTCTGGAGGAGACTGGGTAGATTTTTCTGCAATTCAGATAGCTGACTAAAATAAACTCTAGAACTAAAGATGTGCCTGCATGGAGAGCAGGTTGGGAAGAATTTTGTATACTTTGCTGTGTTCTGCTTTCCTTTTCCTCTTGTACCGTCTCTATTTAAGAAGCAACCTTTGCAGTTTAATTCCAATGAAAAGTGTCTTTTTGGAGTTTGAAAGCCTTTCAGTATGCTTTTGGGAGTTTACTACAGGTGAAAGTCTCTGCAGATGGACTGCAAAGCCTTGGCCACCTCAGGGTCACTGGTTCTGTTAACTTCTGAAATAATTTTTCTTGGCCTTGAATCCTGCACATTTTTCTCTTCTGTATGGCTTTTTTAGACTGCATGAGCAGCAATTGCGTTGTAGCTGACTCTACATTGTTTTTATTGCTCATCTAGGAAGGCTTTAAAGTCTATAGCTCTGTTCCAAACAACTTTTGGTATATATATATATTTTATTATGTTGTAAAATATAAGCTTCATAATCAGTTGTCAAACTACTTTGGTGTGACTCTGTGAATCCTTAAAAGGATGACGTGATTGTAGACAGTATTTGGATTCAGTTGTTTTGCTTATGGTTAATGCATTAACCAGTGCTAGATTTTTCTCTGTCTCTGAATATTATTTCCCAAATATATAGGCTCATCCTGGGAGATGATGCTCATTCTGTCTGTAAGATGTTAAGCAAATGTTTTCCAAAAACTGTATTCTTTGTAAAAGCATGAACGTATTCATTGTAACCAGGATGGGCCATGTAGCTCTTCAGTTGCAAGCTCATTTTTGAAAACTGTCATTTTTGCCCCAAGACCGTGATTTCTTTGTGATGTGGTGAAACATCCCTGGGTTACTTCAGTAGAAGTCACTTTGAAACTGAAGTTCTGCTCAAGGAAGTTAATTCAGGTTGTCCAGTTAACCTGGTTCTACTGGTTCCTGAACTTGTATTTGTGTCTGTCTGTGATCTCCTTTGTGGTTTCCTCCACATCTGTCTTCAAGTTGTCTTTGTTTCTTTTAGAACTTGCCATCCTCAGAGAAAAGAGGGACTATTAAACAGGTTTGTATTCTATTTGACCCCAGGGTTTATGTTTCTGTTCCCCAGGGAAGGGGAAAAAAAATCTGTGATGCTTTTAAAAGTACAAACAAAATACTTGGTCATAATGATGCTTGCCAGAGTATGAAGGTCTGTCACCCTGCAACGATAACGTTGTCATTGTTGATTTCTGTCTTGTCTGACTTGTTTCACTGAGGTTTACGTGTTTCTGTAGGAAGATTCAAGGGCAGTTTTCTCAGATACTAGGAACTGCTGCAGAAAATGTTCTACAGGTCTCCCAAGGGATTTCAGCGTATTCTGCAGAGAAAAAGGTTTGAATCTGAATGATGTATTGTTTTGAAGTTCTGAATAGGAATGTCCACAGGACTCTGCTGTATGGTGTAGCATCTGGATTCTACTGTCCCCTACTTTCCTCATTGCCAGCAGAAAAAACTCTTCCATTTTCAGTAATATACAGCAAATTTAGAAACGGTAACATCATCCTGATTCAAGTTTTCTCCAGGAAAGCTTGAAATGATCGGGGTTTTATGGTGCTTAAAGCACACCCTTCCACATTGAGAATACTTATTGCTTTCCTGTACCACCTGGTATGTGTCTGTCTGATGTGATTTGCTATCTGTTTGTATTGTAATTTCTTTAATGGTAAGAATGTAATTTGATTATTATTATAAATAACAGGACTTACTTCTTAGATCAACCTAGCTAGGGATATGGGGAGGGAAGAAAAATTTTTTAAATATTCCAAATATATACACTACAGATTTTTGTTATCAAAAGTTCTTTCCCAATCTTTAAGCCAGCATTACTCAATTGGAGAATAAAAATTGCCACTTATGTGACTGAGTAACAAATCACAAGCACAAATACTGATCAGTTCTCAAATAGGTTCATAAACTGCAATTAGTGAATAATAATTCATAAATAATACAATAATTCCTAGTACCATTGAATAGTGAAAAATAGTTAAATTCCCAATTTTTGTTACAGTAATGGAAATGGAAGAAGGAATGAAGTTTTTCTACAAAGACATTCAGTGTGCATTGTTAGCATAATTCTCAGTTCTTCAATGTTTCAAGAGCAGGTAAACTGCCTAATATGTTCAAGAAGGAAATTGCAATATGAAAGAACGAGTGCTTGCTAGATGCAAGGTTGACAGGTAATGTCAAATTTTGCTGTTTGAAAATACTCTAGGTCTTTGAACCTTGATTTTTTTTCCCCCAATGTATAAAGTAATGGAGAATGAAGGGTTTTGAATAAAACTAATTTCCCATCTGCAGAGCAAGATATTGAGTAAACACTAGGTTAAATAGGTATAAGCTGCAAATCAGAATTAGTCTTGAGCAGTATTGTTAACACGGNTTGAGCAGTATTGTTAACACGGACATCATCAAAGCCTTCTTTTTTGTTAACCTACATGTTACACATATTAAAGAGAAAGGTATTTTTTTCTACTAATTTTCTGCTGTCATTGCTGGCAGAAACAGATGGATGATTTGAGATGCTGTCCCCATTACTTCTAGGAGTGACAAGAACAGTAGATGCATATATACACAGAATTGGCAAACTTCCAAGGGTTTCCCTGAGCAGGAGAACTAATGTAGGTTGTTGCTGGCTTTGTTAAATTTTTATTTATGTTGATTTCTTTTCCACAAACACAACACAAAGCTTCTAGTCAGTTACCAGCATGTACTATGACTCCCCAGTACAATAATTGGAGGACCATCTTATTACCCCGGAGGTTTATGCACCTGCTTAATATGTTCCCGGTATCCTTCAATTTGCCTTTAGCTCCCTCCCATGTCCCTCACACATCTGACTGCCCAAGACACGCATTATTTGCTGTGGCAGGTATAGAACTGTGCACATGCTCTTTGGCCAACTGGCTGTCCTTGCTTCACACAATACCGACCTCTACTTCTTTCCTTTCCAGTGGCTAACTGGCTCTTTATTGGTGACTCTTTCTCATACTTTCTCATAAAACCTCTCAAAAAGGTATTTGAAATGTATAGAGTGTTTTTTTCGTTTGATTGTTCTTTTTTAAGGAAATCAAGGGCAGGGGCTGTGCAGTTGTTTTTAGGGTAATTGCTGTCCACAGCAACTAAAAAGAACATCTTATTTTTCACATAATGATTACTGGAATTAAAGCTCATACTGAATAGATGAGACCTTTCTCTCTCATTTCTGTGAATCTTTAGCTGGTGTATTTGAAACTGCATAAAGAGAAACTGCAGAGTTGTTATGAGTCTAAAGCAGTGCATTGATAATTCATCTCCTAGAATTCCTTGGCTGGAAGGAAGTAAAAGACAAAGTTTATTATTTATTTCAGTGTGCTTTGGTTATAGCCTGCAAGTGAGAGCTATAGGAAAAGATTACAGGGGAACACCGAAGTTTTAAATAACAATTAGTAGAGCATGTATATAGACTAGTGCTTGAAACAACTCCAAAATTGCAAAGCTTATTTTGTTGTGCTGCATGAATTCTTACATTATTTTAGCTATTCATCCATTTTTAGAGAAGATTTATTCTATCCTACAGTCTTGATAATATATTTTATTCAAAGCAGACACTCATATTCTTTCTCTGAGGAAAGATTTAGCTTATGGAAATTTGATTGTGTGTATTGTGTTCTGATAGTCTGGATATAATTTTTCTGATATCTTTGATGAGCTACAGTAGAGGTAACACATTAGTAGGAAAAACATAAACATTGAAAATATTGTCCCTGTGTCTAGGGTTAATCAAGGAAGATACTACAAATAATGTTCTGAGTGGTTTTAATAACCACTTGTATGAAATCACTTTACAAAAATGTGGTAATAGTAGTATGTTATATTGAGTATATTACTATATATATAACCAATTACATGACAATAAGATAATTATACATGTTGTTTTATGTATTACACATAATTATATGTTATGTTGATTGACAACAATTAATTACAAT
>VZTM01022985.1:27399-45230 GCA_013400555.1 Jacana jacana | reverse complement strand
AGAGAGACTACAATCCATTCCTTCCTGTACCCATAGATCTCCTGAAAATATGTGTATTTAAACATGCTTCTTATGGTTGCTAACCAGGGCTCTCAGTATCTGTTCCCCTCCTACTGAGTAATAGTAAAAGCCAAGTTAAATTTAAAAAATGCACAGTACATACTGTACACCCATAATTATAGATTAAATATTGATCTCCATGGTGTTTTTTCCATATCTCTTGCAATCTTTCTCTTCCCTCGGTGATGTCCCGTTGTCACTTTCCTCTGCAAAGCAGCATACAAGTGAAAATATTTTCTGCGACCAAACCCATTGGTTTTGACTAACCAANAACCCATTGGTTTTGACTAACAAAAACCCATAGTGGATGACAAAAAAAAAAGAAATCTACTTCTGTATATCTGGTAATATTTAATATTTTCAGGAGTAGACCCTAGAATTTATAGAAGGTTTATTTGTTATTTGCTTGTTCAGGGAGGTCATACTCTCCAGCAAGGAGCCATACCTAAAGCAGGAGCAATGCACCAGAGCAAGCATGCCTGGCTACCCAAAGCAGGTGGAGAATAAATAACGAACTACACTTGCCACAGATTACCTATTACGTTGATTTGAAGGCAGGAAGCTGTCTGCAAAACAGATCTACAGCAAGTATAAACTTTTTTTGTTATTGTGGTAGTTGATCATGTTGTTGTTACAGTTGGAGGAATAATATGATTCATTGATGGTTTCTGTTTCCCACTCCTAAGATATAAACCTACGTAATGATTGTTCTGTAATAGTATTTAAAGATATTTTTAAAACAAACTGAGTGGGAGTTTAACATAATAATGTTTTCAGTTTTTCAGAAAACACTTTTTGAAGAAGTGTATGACTGTTTAAATATTAAAAATGGCTCCTCATAAGAAACATGAATGTAGCAAGCAATTTGTGAGAAAGGATGCAACAAAATTAGGCTCAATTTGTGCATTTTTCCCTTTTAAATTTATTTTTTCTTTTGGCATAACAGCTGGAAAGAACATTTTTTTTTCCGTGGGCTAGGCTGTTGCCTGGATGACTGAAATGCGTTTTCCCATGAGGTTCATTTCCCATCTGGGTTTATTTCCCCTCCTGTTTCCTTTCCCTCCCCACCTCCTCTTCTCCAGGACCACAGCTTATTGATAACAAACCATAGGTTTCCATTGATATAACTCCATACACACCTACAAGATTACACAGTGCTCTGCATGAAGTACAGATTAGCCCAAAGCTATTTGTTCACCCCTCAATCCTTCATCTAAACCTGTGTGGGTGGGTTCCAGTAACCACAGGGACTCATTGGTAGGATGAAGACACAAGGAGTTCAGACTGGCTTCTCTGGTCTATTAAGAACTGGGACTGATGATCTCGTGAGGAAAGCTCAGATTCTTGTTGAGTCCCTGCAGGGAAGACAGTAGAGAAGAAGAGGATAGAGGGGGTGTGAGACAAGCACAGAAGTCCTCAGGGCAGTGGAGTCCCACTCTTTACCAGAGGAATTTGGTGTCATCCATATAGTAAACACCTTATCCTCACTGATGTCCCAGCTGTCACCAAGCCTTTAAACCCGTGGCACTTGTCAGTGAGATATTATGTGTTACCAGCACAAGGGTGAGGGCTAAGAGCCCAAACTGGGATGTGTATTTAATGAGGTAGAGGCTGAAACACTGGACTGGGACTTTATCTGGTGGTGCTCTATGCACAGATCTTTCACATATTTCTTATATTGCTACGTGGCTTTTGCATAACTTTTCTCAGTTCCTTCTATGTGGAATAATGGCTGTAGAAGAAATACTCCTTTCCTGTTTTTTAAACTCTGTGGCAATGTAGGACTATGTGTTTCTGACTGCATCGTATACCAAGGCTCTGTAAAGCCTAGAGCCAGTAATGTGTGCAAATAGTATTAGTAATAAAGACTATTAGTTTTGTACTATCTCAAACTTATCATTACTAATGTCTTTATGGAACCTCTGGAAATATTTCACAGATGGAGACTTTCTAAATCAGAGAGCAATTCAGTGGCTTGTCCATAGCCTTAACATAAGTCTATGAGATAGCATGGGTCAGATAATTTCTGGTGTTTCCTCTTAATTTTGAAACAGTCACTGTCTTTCAGTACGTTTCTAATTAATTTATTTGCCTCACCCAAAATGCGCAAGCTGTTGGATATTTCTCATTGGTTTCTAGCTACGGTGTGACAGACAAAAGCCGAAAGGTGGCATGGGACTCTGGAATAGATATGAAGCCTGGTTAGTAGATCAGAAAATGATATGTGTCCTGACTTTTGCAGCTGGAGCCTTCATTCAGTAGATGTGTTGGGGTGTTTCTCTCCAAGGGCAATTGTCAGAGGTACTTGGGCTGACTTAGCAGGAAAAATCTGGTACTTTGGGAAAATCCTCCTGAGAAAAAGAGGTGCTGTAAGGGCAAAACCTATGTTTTTACTAGTCTTGCCCTTTTAGAGGGAATTTGTGTCTCTTTGTACTAGAAGCACTTCAACTAAGTCTGTAGTTTCTTCTTACCCCTGGATATCTGGGTTAGCTGCCTCTTTTTGTGCAGCACAATAAGATTTGGCCCTTATAGTCTAACTTTCATTCTTTCTAAGGCAAGAAAGAAACTACACATAATATCTTACACAGCAGACAGGCTAATTTTGAAAGTAATTTTCCAGGCAACTGAACATGTCCCATGGGTTCCACCTGGGAGCTGAATGTTTATGGCTAACTTTGGAAAAATCTTTTTAAGGCTACTGAGAGATGAATATGCCTGTATAAATACATATTTTAGTGGCCTTGCAAAGCTCCCCCTTCTAACTGATTAAAGGAATTTTCAGAGGAAAGGTCCACATGTACCAGCTGTGAACACACAGTATGCAGTGCCAATGGAAGAGCCTGGGTGCGTCAGCAAAAAGCAAGCAGTGGGCTAATTACTGTGAAAGAAATCTGCACATTCAGCACACCTTGGCCAGCTTTCTACAGAAAATTGACAGAGCACGATACCTAAACCACCCAAAATACTGAGCTTGACTGTAAATTACATATCAGGTCCCTCATTCCAGGCCACTCTGTTCTAAGGAGCAATAAATATTGACAGGGAGTAGAAGTCAATGCTGCGAGCCGTTCCACTGTGGACAGCTAAACAGGCAGTGTAGCCAGTTTTCCAGGTTTCATCAAGAACCATGCCATCTTTGGTGTTAACCCCTGTAGGATTAAAAGATAAAAAACTGTTTTATTTAATTTTAACAATATGAGCATTTCTAGCTCTCCTGTTTGCCAAGAATGATTTGAAAGAAGAACCTTGAATGGTAAGTAATTTTATTTAAAAAAAAATTATTTAAGATGGGCTTTAAAATATTGTGATTTCTACACCAGATTCACGTTCTTTTGGGAGCCGATTCTGGATTTTTGAATTTTGATGGCTGACAATACTGGACATACAATCTGAATGCTGTTCACATCCTTATCTAGGGTAGTGAGTGAGGTACTGGATAAACTTGAAATTGTATTTAGGTGGCTTAGATGTGCATCATGACTTATAAATTATGATAAATATAAATTTTGAAAGAATGTTACATTCTTATGCAAATGAAAAGTAAAACTCTTCAGCTAATTTAGCTTATAGGATATTCTTCCAACCTAGATGAATGCAAAAAAACAAACCAAACTTAATTCTGGAATTTGCTTTTTTCATGAACAAACACAGAGTACAATAGAATTGAATAGGATTTGGTTCTAGTACCAAGCTTTTTCACACTTAAAAATGCCTAAAGTCTGCTCAATGTAACTTTAGTACAGACAATAATTCAGACAAGTCTTTAACGAGTTCCTTCTTCAGTTTTGATGTTGCTTTGGCTTTCTGGCCCTGATAGCAGGCAATTATGGAAACACTTCTAATTTCCCACTGTAGGGGGAGACGTATATGAAATCCCTACTTTCCTAGGCAACTGAGACTCGAGGGGAGGCAATAATTTGGAGCTGAACAATATGTACAGGTCTTGACAAAACATAAAATGTCCTCTTGATGGAAAATAGTGACATGGAAAAAGACAGCTTTGCTAAATGTGTACAAACAGGTCCATGAAGACAGGTAATTGTGTCTGTGCAGAGAAGCTACCAGAATCAGAGTGTAAGATCAGAAATCTGTATTCATTTGCCCACCAGATCGAAAGTCAAAAGGAATCTATGGTTTTTTATCTTTAGAAAAGGAGATTGGTCAGAGGAAGTTCTTGTTTCTTTTAAAGTACAGACCACATGATCTTTGATTTGTAAAAATCACGCTAACGTAGTTGAAAACCATGTTAGTTGAGGCTCTGGTTCACTCTATTTTTAAAGATGATAATTCCTTGTCAGCCTCAAACTAAATATTGCAACATCTTACCATTTTCCTGTGCAGAAGACACATCTCTAGTGTTGGGTTTTTTTCTGGATTTCCCATCCTTCCATTTCTGATGTGTTTACACAAGGATATTTTTAGGATATTATATTTTCTCAGTTTAGTAGCATCACAGTGCTGTGAATAGCTTTACAATTCATTAGAACTTTAGAGTATCTTAACCAGAGACAGAAGACTCCTACTAATAAACTAGGTATACACTGCAGCCTTGTCAAAATGATTTTATTAACCTGATTGCATCAATTTCAGCCCTTTATGAGACTTTGTGTTATTTGGGACATCAGGAGTCTAATGACTGAAAACAAGCAGAAGATAACTGCTTTCGGCTCACAGAAGTCTCTGGATATATTTAGCGATTTAGCCTTCAAAGTAAGCTGTTTTGCTGGTACTATTGTAAGATGCATCATTTCTCAGTAGGGCCCACATGTTTGCCTTAATCTGATAGAGTTCTTTTTGTTCTTAACCTACTTCCTTTCCGAGAGAGGTAAGGGAACTTTAGCAGCAGCCGTCAGTAGCAAATGAAGTGGGAGGAAGCAAAGAATAAAAAATAGGTTGGGATTTATAAAAAGAATGTAAAAATCTGTGATTATATAATGATGTACGGAAGATGCCAGCTACCAAAGAAAGCTATGGCATCACTGTTAACTTAGTGAGCACCGTATTTCTCACTTCTCTGACATAAGGCCGCTTCTGAAGTAGTTTGAAACCCGTAATCTTTAAGCTAGAGGTTGAGAAATGAACCCAAGTACTCAAGGTCCAAACTGAAGAAAGAGAGTCTGTTATCTAAGGAAAAGACATCGACCCCACCTAAACTTTTATATAGCTTTGGTAAATTAGAAAATGAAATAAGAAACCACGTAGAGGTAGAGGTTGATGTGGAATGTGCCCTGGAGTTTTTTGAACAATAGAAATAAGCTAACGAAAAGTGGATGAAACCAAAAGAATCAGTTGCGAATCAGTGCTAAATGGCGACCAAATTCTTACAGCAAAGAGGTCCAAAACCCTAATGGTTCTTAGTAGGGGAAACTGTCTTTATGTAAAAAAACAGGGTTTGCCATTTTCATATTGAAGAACAAGAGCCGGAAAGGCAACCTGTACCTTTATACAATTTCTCGGCTTCTCTGTAAGGACAGACTGTGGCAGCTGTGACCACTGGCTCCCCATCCTCCTGTTTTGTGGTGATGTGAAGCCAGTAGAGCTGCTGCACTGGGAGCCCTTCCTGGCCACAGGTGAGGAGTTTCGCCATCTGCAATACTCAGTAGGCCAATCAAGCTGGCCCTGCATGAAATAAGATGGATAGTCTCCCTGTGTGTCCTGAGCTCCCTCTGAAACTTCAGCAGATCAATGTCACTGTGGCTTTTAATTACCCCTCTGCTTCATCATTATTTCATGGACTTTAATATGCCCTGCAGGACACAGCATCACAGAGTACTGATAAACAACCAGCAAGCCCTGGTGCCTCTTGAGGTGCTACAGTCACCCTCTAGAGGGAAATGCCATGGTGTCAGGCTCATTTACCTGGGTAAGCTGACCTCAGGGTTTCTAGGAGGATTTCAGCCTGAGCTGAGACACAAGGGCAACCACTTCATCACTCTGTTCTGGGCTGAGAGCTCTTATGTTTTGTATTAAAACTTGTTGCTGTTGCAATGCAGGCACAGAGATCAGAATGGCCAGTTGGGCTTTTGCACTTCATTCTCATTTTCTGAAGAGAAAACCAATCTATCCTTGCAGAACCTGTGTGGGAATCCATAAGCATTTGAGCACAGTGCAGCACAGGGCCCACTGGTAGAAGACACTGAAGGCATCCTGAGAGGTGCTCAAACAACCCAACACAACCCTGGATTCAAAAGTACTCCATGGCTTGCAAACAGAAACATATCCTGAAGGCTACCTGCAGCATGGTCTGTTGTAGGAGTTATTCTGACACATGTTGGAAGTGGTATGTGAGGGGTGCAGAGGACAGGCTTAAAGAGAGAAACTTCCCTGTCATGTCTCACCCTTCTCAACACCTCCTAGTTACATACAGTGCCAGGTTAGTTTGGAGCAGTTTCAGATTTTTGCTGTTAATTTGTGAACCAATGCAGCTCATTTAAGAAGACAGGACTTGTCTGTTTGCGAGGAGCAAAATTAAGGAGGGAGGACATGGAGATATGATGAAAATTATCCAATTTTGACTGGAATTCTTTAAAAAGTTAATTGCCTAAAGCTACAGGTCATGATCAGTGAAGAATGTCAATATCACATTTGATGAATATTGGGGGGAAAATTCCAAATTCAGCCTTTGGAAGATGCTTCTAGATGTCTACCACCATGCTTGGTGTGTAGCATACAGTAGTTTTCTGATTTGCAGCATTGAGTTGTGTGCATCAGCAGTGCAAATTCACCCTGAGGGGAAAGATCTGCCTTCTCAGACCATCAAGAGCAGCATAGAAGCAAGACAGAGGGAAGAGGGGCAGAGTGAGACAGAAAAGACAAGGGAAACCACAGGTGTACGCTCTGTAGGAGCAAACAGACCTCAGAGCAAGCTGCCCGCAGCTCTCTGCCTCAATCATTCAGGGTGCTTCCTCCCTGACAGTGGAGAGAGGAGAAACTGTGTGGGAGAAGATGCTTCAACATGTGAGTCGCTGTAAGCACATGAGCAGTAGCCTTGTTGGGAGCGCTCCCATGTGGGTTTCACAAGTACACATCACTGTGCTAGGACTACCACTCCTGCTGCTGGGGACTCATATGGCCAGTGAATGCAGTGTCTGAGAGGCAATGGTCAGAGGAGGTACTGTCCTCCCTGGTGCCACAGACGGGGAGGGAATGGATGTGCACAGGTGCTGCACAGTGGACTGAAGTTCAAGGCAAAGGCCTGAGGTAGAAAAGAGTTCTCTCAAATCTCACTTCTGATCAACAGATGTCTTTCCTTTCCCTAATGACTCTATCTCCATCCTGCTGCATTCAATTGATAGGTACAGCTGCCATCTCAACAGACCTGTGACCAAGCATGGAAACAGGTACTGCAGGAACTCCTTTGAAAAATCTGTATTTGTTAAAGTGTAATAAAACAGTATCTATGTGAACAAGCTCAGTTGATGGAACTGGAGGAGCTGATACATCCTCACCTTAGTTCTGGTTCAGAGGTTGGACATCCTGTGCAGAATTTAACATACCCTTTTTCAGGGATAGGTGATATGAGAAAAGATCAGGCTAAGCTGCTACTTTTATCAGTGAAAAAACTTAATCCAAGCCTTGACACTGGGAGACTCCCTGCCCTTTCTTTCACTCTAAATTTACTGGTTTAACAGACTCCTTCTGTCCTTCCTTTGCTGAAAGCAATATCTGTCCTTGGGTAGCTGACACTAGCTGACATTGCTCTGTAGAGAGGCATGATAGGGACAAGTATGAGAGCGGGGTAGGTGAATTCCACATTTCTATTGGGAAGGAAGATGAACATGTTTTGGTTTTTTTACTGAGATAAAGGGCCCTTCATTAATTATGTATACCTTAGGTGGATCTAACGTAATTTTGTTGATACCAGGAGAACGAAAACAGGTGAAGATAGGATGACCTAAATGCATAGAGCAGGGAGTGGCTCTATGCTAACTGGGATAAGAACACAGAGGCTAAAATTATTAAAGGAGGACAGCTTAAATTATTTTTTATTTGAGAGGAGGTATTAATTTATGAGTTGTGGGCAGCAAAATTCGTTGACTCATTAAAGCCCTGTGTATCTAGAACTGGTTCCCAGAACGAAGATAACACGTGCAGTGGGCTTATTCCACTAGGACTGTACATGTCGTTGATAAGCATTGCCTGTGTGGATGAGAAACAGCCATGGTTAGAAAGATAACCCCAAGAACCAGATCAAACTATACTGCTGAAATCCTCGACTCAGATACATATCAACCATATTGCTCTGTGTGGACCAGAAGTTATGCATATTCAAATGTAAGCTTCGAGTTGCTTTGATTGGATGTGAAGGTTCCTCATCTATGGGAATATATTGTCATGTTTTTCCTAAGTAATTAAAATGAAGTGGTCAGTTTAATGAAGACTGAGATATGGAGTTCGCTTTACTTTCAACTATTCTCATTCAAATTCTTGTTTAAATAAAAACGGGGGCCATGCATTTTTGTTTTAGAGAAAAAAGAACTCTGAGGTTTCCAACGGGATTGTCAGTAGCTTCACATTTTCTGAAAATTTGGCCCCTTATGGTTGTCTCCTACAAATATGAACTGCTTTTCAAAGTATCCTGGCAAGAGGCCATTTGCCAGCTTTGATCTGGATCCTGATATGCAATTTAAACACACCCAAAGGTATGAAGCAGTTGCCCACTTCAGACAGGCTTTGCAAATGAAACTACAGCTTCTAACAGCATTTTTAACTATGTGTGCTGGGAGTGGAGGAGTCGGTAGGTAAAGGGCCATTTCCAGCAAACCTGTTTCTGGAGGAAAACATTGAAACATGGATTTGAAGGACCTCCACAAAACCCCAGACCTCTGCAAATCATCTGAATTTGCAGTCAAGTGGGACACTGCTACAGGCTTCAAGTTTCCTGAGTGTTGTATCAGACAAATCCAGCGAGAGTGCTTTTGTGTAAAAAAAAAAAAAACCTAAAGGAAAAGAATAAGAACAGGTATAGGATAAGAATATTTCTTTACCTCTCTTTGGGCTGATTACCTGCAAAAGATTTGTGTTCCACTAAATATTCAGTGTAGGATTCACCTGGTGTAGCAGGTTAATGCACTGCTCCTCTGTACCACCAAAAAGCACATGTCTTTAAAGCACATGGAGGAGCACCGGTCACATGCAGGATCCATCAAGCATGAAGACTGCCAGAGAAGGCATCACCCAATGTTTTGAGAGCACTGTGGCTTGCACTGCAGAGTGGGCTCAGGGAGCACAGATTGGGTTTGTTTCAGATGAAATGAATACAGAAGTTTTGCTCTGGAAGCATAGCTAATGGACTCCGCGTGCTAAAGAACACCTAGTCCATGGGTCTAGACTAGACCTAATTTAAGTTAAACTCCCCAAAAGACATACAGTGTGGACATGGGGTTCTCAGCACCAATTTTTTCACTCTATGTATTTACTCCTATGGGCCAACTACCTGCAAATACAGTCTAAACCAGAGTGGCGCATTGAGGGATGCCATTGAAAAAAACTACTGAAGGAACTATGTTTTCACACGCACATTATTATTTGGACTGAAGCACTACGGAACAACCTTAAATCCCCTGCTGTGTGAGGTGTTATACTCACACAGAGCAAGAAGATGGTCCCTTCCCCTGAAGAATTAAAACCTGGCAATAGTTTGGGATGGAGCTTTGCCTCCCACTCCAGCCCGCCATGTTCCCGGGTGCTGTCCTGGGATAAGAAAGCTGTAAATTCAGTCATGCAACTTAGCTCTGGGAAGGAGGTGGGAATGGGGAGAGGGGTGTAAGATTTCACAATCCTCACTTTTTCTCATGTCTTTGCTGGGTTGAAATGGATGAAAAGTAGCCAATAGGCAGCAGAAAGTAAAGGATGTGGGAATACAGTACTGAAACCATATTCACATGATTTATGACCTTCTTGGGACACTGTGAAGAAAGAGTGAGTGACAGATTATCTGCTGACCCGTGGGATAGCTCATTTGCTTTTGTTCGAGTAGCAGTTTTTCAGTAGAACTGCAGGTTCTAATATTTCTCTGTTGAACTGAGCTACATTACAGTCAAATTAATATATCAGTCAGCAGTGACACAAGTTAGCACCTCTGGTGGGAGATATTTGCCTCACTCCGAAGGGGAGCCTAAGACAAGGCAGTGTGGATATTTAGGATATTGGGACCCTAGGGTAAAACAGAGAGCAGGTCAAACTGACGGTGGGGACACACAGCAGAGCTACCTGAAGCTATGGAGTGCTAGATCTGTTTATATGAATAGAGCTGTGATTTCTGGCTCTGTGTTGTACTTTCTTAACTACTTTTTGCTGAAAGTTTGCTGAAAGTTCCTGCACTGAGGCTAGTCCTTCTGTCCTCAGACCTCCTCAGACTTAAAAGGTGCATTATTCTTTCTCAGAAAAAAAAAACAAACAATCATAAAGCAGCTAATATTGTCCCCCTTCACAAGCATATTTGATGTGAAGATTTTCATTTGCTTACACCTAATGCTTATTTTGTGAGATAACTCCTTCTGCTTTATGCACCTGACTAAATATATCTGCACTGAGATGTTGAAGCAGAAGTGTCCAGCACAGAACTATGGAGGACAGTCTGGCAAGCTCCGTCTTGGTGTAACAACCACTTCATCTGGGTGTATTTAATTTTCAGTTGCTTTCATTTGAACCATTGAGACTGTAAACTCAATGTCCTCAGCAGAAATAGGAAGGGTACGCAGCACTTAATATGACCAGTTTCTTTCGAAAGACCTTGTTTCAGAAATAATGTCTACTGACTTGCTTCGACGTGAATTAACAGTGAATATTGACAGCCGGGGATGTTTTGTGAGCACTGAGGAGGGAGTACAGGGAGTAAAGCCCTGTACCCTATCTGACCTTGCAAGGGATCCAGTAACAGCAACAAGAAAGAGTAAAAACCATTTCTCTCCCCAATACTGATTGCCTCACTATTGCCCTCCTAATACGCATTTAAATAATGTAAATGTGAAGGGTGGTGCAGGAGAGAGAAGGGGGGTACACACAAACCTCTCTGACTTTTCTTTTTCCCCCTGAACACTGATGCCATTGCATAATTATATGGGTTGGCTTGAAAGAATGAAACCCAGTTCAAAATGTATGAGTTCATTTTTATGTTCTACTGAGAAAATTTATTCAGTGTGACTGCTCAGTAGCGAGAGCAGTAAAACACCTTAATCCCTGGTTGAAGAAAGGTAATACCTTGACAGATGTGTGCCTCCTACTTTCCTTGCGGCCATGTTTCAACAACAAACCTTTATTTCTGCTTCTCGGCTGTAGCAGGAAAAAAAAAAAATGAGAGGAGCAATAAAGCAGTCAGACAAATCTCAGGAGCCAGGCGGCAATGCAATAGTAATGACAGATTTTTAATGTGGCAGGAGAGATTGACAGGAAAATGTCTTCAGAGCAAACGCACGCCAGATGGAATGAAAACGGTTTATTGGAGTATGGAGGTGCTGCTGAACTGAATAGAGGGCGGGTTTAAGGTGGGTGTTTTATCTGCTTCAAGTAAACAACAACAACAACCGAAAAAAATTAAAAAAAAAATTAAAATTCCCCTCACCAGGTATTGCCTTAGACCGGTTTTTGTACCAAGGGGACCTTTTTGTTTGTTTGTTTATTTGTTTTTTTTTTTTCCATGGTGCTGCACCAGAGAAAAAACTTTAAAGTCAAAAGTTCAGTCATTACATGCACTGCACAAAAGGAGAAGGCAAACTGGTTTGGTCTGAGCTTTTTTTATTGCTTGCTTCTCTTTCCTCCTTTTACCCCCCTCCACCTTAATCTGAAGGAAAGGAATTTCTCACTCAGTATGAGCAGATAAAGATGTTTTGATGTGCTTTTTAGATAAATCAGAAGGATTTTAAAAAAAGAAAAAAAAAAAAAAAGAACGGGTAAGAAATGAAAACAAAACAAAAAAAATCCAGCTGATTGACTAGCTATCAAATTCAGGACAGATGAAGAAGCCTGCACTAAAAATCCTATAAAAAACAATGTAGCTGTTTCTATATCAGGAAGAATAACATCATTGTGTCTCTTTCAACCGAATAAACTTAAACTTGCATGCTCTTAGTAATGATAATAAAGTCAAATTCAGCCCTACATCTCACAAGAACACGTAACTCTGAAATATTTTATATCCTCCATACAGAGCAAAGGCAGGAAAACAGCCATAAATGGGAAAGAGCACAAAACAAAGGAAGAAAATACAACTCTAAACTGTACATCTCCCTGACACCTTTTCATTATCAGCCTAGTCAATGAAGAATGCCACTAAGGAAAGGACGGCGTCGTATTATTGAAACATGCTGGTTTTGGGGTCTTTTGAAGGATGCACTTGTATAGTCTCTGTGGGTATCTTTTTTATTTCACTGTGTTTGCTGTTATTAACTCTCTGTAATTGTATTTTATGTGCAGGGCTTGGATTAAGTGTTCTGCATGTATCGTCTACATTTATACTGCTCTTTATAGAGTTTATTCATGGCATTTTTGCCTTACACAAACACATCAGAAAGAAGTCACTGAGTTACCTCCTTTATTTGTATTATACTTTGAAACAAAACAAAACAACCTTTTTTGTGTTTGACAACCTGCTTCTTTTTTTTTGCTACGGAATATTTATTTAGACAGTAAAAAGATGTTATGGTTCTTTCCACTAGTAGAAATGTGCTGAATATGCTCCAATGTAAATTGCAGAAAGTGGGAAAAATTCTCTGGAAAAGTAAGCAGGGAATGTTGCCGTGTTGTTTCATCTGATGACTCCAGTTCTACAATAACAAAGCTTTAGGCAAGATGCTTAATACTGACAGGAAAAGCAATTGACAAAGCCATGTAATGATCCCCTTATATTTTATATTGTGTAGATTTACTGATAGTTTTAAGAAAATGAGTTTTACAATTTTTGTGCCATGTTGTCCTATCAAGAATCCTGCTACAAAGTTCTATTTAACTTTCCTTTTGTATTAATCCTGGCAGAGCTGTAGAGATTGCTTGTATAATTCTTATGGTCTTTGGGGTTTTGCTTCAATTTTCTTAGCATTTGGCCAAATATTGGCATACAGTCTGTTCATCACATTGCACAAGAAAATATATTTATTTTAAACAAATGCCTTTAACGGGTTAAGTCATTTTTTGATACAACGAACAATGCCAAATATAATAGACAAAAGCATAGCAATGAGGGTTTTGATGCTGATATGTATACTTCTAAAATTATCCTATTTCCTTGCACTCAAATGTAACTCAACTGTCAGTGAACTTAACTTTTTTCTGGTTGAGTTGAACCTGTTTTGTAAGTCAGTCCTGCAAAGGATGCCACTTCAGTAGAAGCTGCTTTTTAGAAAACAAAAATAAGTCAAAGCTATTTTCCAGTTTATTTTAGAATCTGTTTTACTGGTTTTAAATAGCCCCCCAAATTAATCTCAGAATGAATATTAAAGCAACGTTTGACGATAATACTTGACACCACAGGGTGTGATGGCTGCCATTCTGTCCTTAAGCCACCTTTTTGCAGCACACATAATACAGAATATTAATCAGTGTTTTGAGGCTGTGGCAGTACCCAGAGACACAATGATAAGTTAGGGACAGAACAGACAGCTTAACTGTGAATAGCATTGCTTTCTTCTGCACCAGAATCCTCATATCATTTAAAAATAGATTTCACTGTGTCATCAGCTCTGTTCTGGTATCACTAGTAAACTGCACAGGGTATAAAAGCTGCCATAGAAATTGTACAAGCATAGACACCAAAGTTGCTATTGGTCATATGCAATAGCTGGAGTTTCAACCTCAAATCGGATTCATTAGTAGCTTGCACTTTTTTTTTTTCATTTCTTCCTTTTTTCTTTTTTTTTAATTTTATTTCTAAAATCATACGAAGTATATCAGCATGCTCTCATGCACCCCCACACTGTGGAATTTTGATAATGTATGTCCTAACCGCTTAATTGATTGATTAGCTTACTGCAGCTTTCTGAGGCACCAAATTTATCTTTAATAGCCGGAGTCAGGCACGGCAGGCAATCGAGGGGGGGGTCCCTTGGCGTCGATTTGCTCTTAACTGGAAAGTCATTACCACTTAATACATGTAGATTGTGTTGAAAGAAAATTATGTGTAATGAAATGAGGGAAAAATTAGTGGAGTGTTATGGGCGAAAGCAGATGTTACGGAGGAATTATGCTAGCAGAGATAATCACCTTCGCTAGCATTGTGTGTGCTGGGGTGTTAACTCAGGGAGAGACTTGGAGAGAGAGCTAAATAAATGCATTGATTTACACAGATTCACTTTTCAAACTACAGTATATGACTAGCACAAACATCTACAAACACTTCCATACACATACACACACGTACAGACATGCTCAGGGCTGAACTTTTATATTTCTGATGCTCACACACCTTTTTTAGCTATTTTCCAGCTACTCACACTATGTTCAGAAGTCCTAGCTGGAAGCACAGGGAAGTAGCTGTCGATTTGCATAGTATCAGGAAGATCAGAATAATATCCAAGGGCAGAAGTACTCATATAAGCATTAAGACAAGACCTTGTATGCTTCAAACTCTGGACAACCTCTCCTGAGAGAAAACTGATGAATACAAGAGAGGTCTTTGAGGGTAGCATCTGACATTTTAGAAGCTATAAAAGTGAAATAAATAGCAGAGATAGTTGCAAAAAAAAATTATAGAGATAGAGAGAGTTGTGCCTTTACTTAAACAGTCTGTAAATAAAGGAGATATAGAAGAAAAAGGAAAAGATTAAATCTTTCTTTTTAATGCAAGTTAGGAACATGTTTTAAGATAGTAGTTTTGTAGACAAGCAATAACAAAACCACTCAAAATCAGGCCAGGGGAGGGAAGAGAGATGCCACAGATTTCATTTTGAGCACATTTTAGAACTCTGTAAATTAATTTTTCACCTGTGGGCATCTCCCTCCCTGTCCTTTTCCAGCAGTAATGATATATATGCTTGATTATATTTCTTGTATCCAGGCATGTAAGGTCACTATTAATTTTTATCTTTGGTTTATCTATTTCATATAATATGCATTTGGATTTAGAATTATCTCTGCTTTATCACCCATTTCCTAATAAAAAATGTGGTCTCAGGAAGATATTAGTTCACAGATTTTACTATCAAAACCATTGATAATTAGGTTTTCCTCATATATTGTTCTGTTTCTTCTCTACTAAATGAGGCTTTTATGATTACAGTTATTGCTGGTGATAATAATNAAAGGGCTTAAGGTCTTATATTCCAGGCATTAGCCTTGGGAGATAGAAGGTTAGCAAAAGGACTGTCAATTTCCTTGTCACTATATTAATGAGTCAAAGAAATGCAGCCAGCCCCTCATGAATCAATTGGAAAACTATGATGAATGTTTCAATAATTAAGAGAATAATTAAATTGCTGAATGTAGGATGGCACTAGATTAAATAGCTTTTGTAACAGCAGCATATTGCTGTTTATAAATACAAAGAGCTACATTTAAATAACGCCGTGAGTCCAACTTAGATTTATCTGTCTGCCTTACCCCTTTTAACTGGATGGGGCCCAATCCTGCAGAAGCCCACCCTATACATCATATACCTTATGCCTCAGCCCTGTGCACAACAGCAGCGCTCATACGTGCAAAAGCTCAGCACTGACAGAAGTCTGCTGCTAAATCAGCATCTTTGTGCTTACCTACGTGCCTCTCTTACCTGCACATTGTAACATGGCCACCATTGTGGTGCTTCAGTGATAAGCAGCTAAACTTCGACAGATAACGAAGCCAGCGAATTCACAGTTAAAGCCGACACTCTGATGGTAACACGCATGATGCTTGTGGAAATATTTTTAAAAGGTGATATGTGTTAAAGGTGAACTGTAAAGCTGAAGTGAAAATTACGTTAAGTTCAGAAATATGTCCTGAATCTCTCAACAATCAGGCAAGTTTTGCTGTAGCTTTCAAAATTCTCTTTTCTCCTGTACAATAATCTGGCAGTTCCTCCTTTGATAAGGACATTCCCAAACATAACTTTGTGTGATATCACACATACCAGAACCTAGGATGCTAAAAAGGAGACATCCTAGAAAATAGTCCTTTAAACCAGGGTGTCTCAGAGCAATACACAAGCTTAAAGAAATTATTTTGGGGAAGGAAATGTATAAACCTTTCCCAAATGCAAAGATTGAAAACATTTATAAATCTTAATATTTATAAGGATAATAGGGCAATTAGTTGGCTAATATATACTTTTATTTATTTTTGAAAGTGTGTCAGATGCAAAATTCAACCAAGTGCAGATAAGGCCCTCTCTAACTGATGGTGTATAGACAGCTCTCATAGACCCCTACTTGCTGTAACATGAGAGTTGGGTTTTGTTTTACCACCTACCAGTATCCCAGAGTGCTTTTTACTGTCCTGTCTTTCTCACCTTCATATTTCACTGATACTTTTTTTTTCTTTTTCTGGCTTTTCCCCTTGCTCTTCCATTCACATACCTCCTTCTGTTCGCAAAGGTGTTTCCAACATACACCCATCTTCCATCAGTCCCTAGCTTTTATTTGCTGTGGGGGAAGGATGTGGAAGCAAATTTTCTATCCAGCACTGAGTTAGCCCCTCTTTGTAGGTCAATCAGCCTATCAGCCACAATTTCATCATCTTCTTCATCTCTTGGTTTGTTGAATTTATTCTTTCTGTCTCTTCAACTAGCATATTCCTTTGCACTCAGAAAGTCAACATTGATCCTCTCACAATTCACACTTGCCTTCAGTCCTTTCCCATCTCTCTTCCACTACGCAGACACTCCCCTGAACCCCATAACCCCAACATCTTTCCTTTCTGTTTTCCTCTTCCACCTTGAATGCCTCTCTCCTACTCATCACATAAATATATATTCTGGGGCATTTGAAAACCCAGCATTATGTGCTTGGAACACCAGTGATTTGAGGTGGAACGGAGAATAAATATAGCCATAATATGCTTTAAAATAGGTGAATTAGTTGGGCAGGAGACTTTTAATGCTACATGGGTGGTTAGTAAAAAAGTAGCAATTACCATGAGATGGAATCTGATATACCACAGCTATTTCCTATTCTAGGCATAGGTCAATACCATGGTAACCTAGACTCCACTGTATGGCAAGTGCTGTTAATTGTACAGCTTTTTAATGGAGATAATTATATTTCTCCTGTCTAAAATCAACATTTACTGGCGGTGACCAATGCCCAGAAGGATATTCTCAGAAGGATGTTGCATGATCTATGGTATGTACATTTAATATTTCTTACTTATAGTGAGACAATTTCATTCCATCAATGGAACATGTGAAAACTGTTCATGCTTCTGATAAATCCTTATACTTTAAGTAATAAAAGTATTAAAAGTTCAGGTGGATAGAAATTCATTCTCACCAGTATGATAGGGATGCCACATATTGATGGACCAAGCCTGGGGAAAGGAAACCGTCCAGTTTATATTTGATAATTAATTAGGTAACTTAATTTTCAAGACAGCATCTTTCTTTAGCATGCAATTTAGTTTTCCTCAAACAGTAGAAACAGCCACATTTATAATGGAGGAGGTTTGAAATTTTCTTTTGTAAAATCTGCTTCCAGCAGGTATTGCTTTGCTAGAATTTAACATTCAGGTCAGAAGTTTTCTACTATACGACGTGGCTTCAGGTGAATATTCAATTCTGAGAATAAGATTTGGGAAAATACGTTGTTTGCCAATGTTTAAAACTAAATATACCCTACCAGACCTGCAATTTAAACCTGGGTCTTGAA
>VZTM01022985.1:485-27362 GCA_013400555.1 Jacana jacana | reverse complement strand
TCCACTCTTAAGCTCCTGGGAAAAAAAAAAAAAAAGTTTTTTTATGCTCATTAGAGGCTTGTTACAGTTTCCAGAGTTTCTGTGTGTCAATCAGATTGCACAGATACTCCAGGTAACCTAAGACAGAGAGCCTTGCCATTTGAGCAGGACTTTGTTCCTGCTTGCTGAAGCTGACTTGGTCTCTGGATCCAGGACTCCCAGCAGAGAACTTCGTCTTTCATTCTTTCAGTGGAGGGGGAAGAAAAAACAGTTCCACACAGAAAGTCTATAAGAAAGGGGAAGGAAAGGCTTGCTCGAAGTGAGGAGGATTCAGCAGAGCTTCTATTTAACAACAAAAAAGAACAGCCACTTTGGACGTGGAGCTGATGAGAATACAGAGATTAGTATATGTGTGTGCTGTAGCTCTAACAGTTATGAAAAAAAATGGGAAAAAATTAAGAGGGCCCAGAACATGCCGTAATAAACTGGCCAGAACATTTAGAAACATGGTAACCTCGAGATTTTGGGTAAAGAGGAACAACATGTGTGGCACGGGAGCAGAAAAGAAGGGAAGAAGTAAGTGAGCACCAACTACAGCTATGAGGAGAGTGACTAAATGAGTAGGAGGTGGATATAAGCTCATGGGGGAGTGAGAAACAGCAAGAAAGATATGCGTGAGTGCTACTAGAAAGGAGGTAAGAAAAGGAGCAAAAGGTTGTTCGAGTTGGAAGGAACAAAAGGAAATCTAATCCAACCTCCTCCATTGAAACTAAACCAAAATTAACTAGTCCTGAGTTCTGATTTTACTGCAGTGTTTAGCAAAATAACAGTAATTTCTGTTCAAACTTGTTTCTATCCCATGCCTAATAACAGGTTGTGCAGAAGATAAGAGCCCTCTACCACTTCTGTGTGGAGATCAGAAGTTACAGACAATGACATTTTTGTCATCAGTTCCCATATCTCCCCAAAAAATTGTGGTTTGCACCGGTGAAATTGAAATGAAACAATGGCGTTCTGAAGTTCAGCACTGAAATACTAGGAAATATCTGGGTTAAAACTACCCTGGTGGAGTCAGTTTTGCCCATTTGGGGTTATGCAGTATGACTACTGATAAGGACTGGATCCCATCCTGTCTCTCTGTCCTTCAGATGTGCACTGGTCACACTGAGGGGAATGGAAACTCTATGCTGGCTGCAATTGTTAGAGGGCAAAGTATGTTCTTTTGGCTCAGGCACCTGAGGACGTGATAAACATGATGTAACCCTATTGCTTGCAACCTAGCCCCGTTCTGAGAGCTGAGTTCCAGTTTGTCTAATGAAAACAAGCAAAACATAAGTTTTATGGACTAGAACTTAAACAGGCAGAATTATTCTGGATGTTTTCAGGTCTTCAGGCTTTCAGGGTTTCAATTGATTAGATAGGAAATCTATCCACTTATTTCAGCAGCCCTGTTTGAATAACAAACAAAAATTTAGGTGCAAAACAAGTGCCAGGACTGCATTCAAACAGAGTGAACTACACTTCACATCCCTTTGTACTGAAGAAACAATAATTCATGATAAAGCTGTCCATTTTTTTCCCCTCATTCCGTTGATCTCCCAATCCAAAACAGACTTTGCAGAAGAACTTAGCGCCCCCAGCCAGCAAGCAAGGTCATCTAACATGTGCCTTGTGCATGAGAAATGTTCCACAGTTATAAATGCTTTAGAAAATGATGTCTTTCATCTCACAAACTGGGTAGGCAAAATCTGATGATTTTTCACATCTTTGTTGCGGTTTCACAGATGAAGAAAGGGTACCACCTCTCTTCATGTAGTGAAGACTATTTTTGCCAAGTCTGCAAAACACGAGATTCAAAGGCAATGCCACCACACACACACACACAAAAAAAAAAGGCAATAAGAAATTCAGTAGTAATGGTGGACATAAAGAGCATAGCAAATCAGTGATGCAGTTTCTAATCCATGATACTTGTTGCACAGTTTGACTTCTTAGGCTGGTGCCAGGCTAGAATGTTGGAATCAAAGTTAAGAAGAATCTGGTCTTATGATTCTTAGTCCGACTTAGTGAACTACATTGGCTTCAGTGGTAGATAACAATAAGGATGGGATCACTCAGTCTTAAAAGTAAAAAACCCATGAGGTAAGAACAAAGAGTCAGAACTAGTTCTAGACATGGTCACTGTAAGAACTGGTGCAATTAGTCCCAGCCTTGGAAGTCCTTAAAAGACAAGCCACTCTGGTAGGGGTCTTGCATCAAAGATAGTAGAGACTGGCAGACTCTTTAATGAAGTAATCAGATTTAAAATGAAGAATATTTTTTCCATCATACACTGAAGGGACTAGAATGGTTTAATCCAGACACATATTCAAGACAGAGAAGGATGGAGACATAACCCAGGATTTCCTTAGAAAACCATGGAGAATTGTGGTATGGGCTAGTTAATTTATGCCTTGGTAACAGTCTGCAACTACAGTGAGGTTCTTGAGGACTGAGCCTTGTAGCTAGGAAGGGAATTTCACATTGAAGGTTTATTTTTCTCATGTGTTAGTTCTTACGCTCTATTATATATTTTCTATTATAATTTGGAGTGGAAGATCACAGAATAAAAAACTGCTGCATTTTAACAGCAAATGTTTGCTTTCAAAGAAATGTAATTCTATTTACAGAAAGCCTGGGTAGAGTTTCAAAACTCCTTTTGTCCCTATAGCACCATATTATCTTTTATACTTCTTAATTGAATCTTCATCCCGAAGGCAGGTAGGTGCTGAACGAGCTAGACCTCCCAGGTACAACTTACAACTGCAATGTATTGAATCTGGGTTTGAAAAATGGAAGCTAGCTATTTTGTACTCAAAGACTTTAGTCCTGTTGGGTTTTTTTCAGGGTGGGGGAAGATCTGCTATTATTTCCTTCCCATGGAATTATTCCCTTCATGAGAGGATAGAAACACAGGAGAGAATGAAAGGAGAGTAGTGAGACGATGATGTTTTTCCTATAATCTACTATGGCTGTGTAAATACTATTAAAAAAAACACTTCTGCATTCACTGGAATTTGGAAATGGATTTGTACCAACCATACTGTCTTCTAGTTGTGTTTGCTTGCTAGGGACATTTGTATGATTTAATAATTATTGTGGTGATTTGCTGAGAATTTCAGAACAGGGTCCGTAAGTATTGGTGGAAACTGGGTCTGAGATTCACACACATGACTATGTGTCCCAGAATTTTTTGTACACTCAACGCATTGGAAAAATAAATCAACGCCATGTGACCCATCAAAGCAGTCATAACTAACACAGCTCAAGAAGTGATTGGTGAACATTCCTAGAGAAGTGTTCCCGAGCAATTAAAAATGCTTAGAGCGGAAAAAGGATCTCGTTGAATTCTTTTGCATAATAAACTCAAGGAAATATCAGTCTGCCCATGGAGATCCTGTAAGCAGAAAAAGGACTAAACTTACTGACTAAACTATTCATTGTGAATTATTCCCTCTGCTCTAATGTCTGCACGGCATGGAAGCATGGTGCCAGCCCTGCTACACACTGTAATTTTACTCTTCTAGGAATAAAGTGGGAATATACTGCTGGGTATGTTAAAGGGCTCTGCAGAGGACATTATATATATTTTCAACATGACCTTTCTTTGTTTTTTGTATTGAAAATGGAGAGTTATCAACCCTCAGAAAGAAAATCTTAGCCCACAGACAGTGAAATAAGACTTTTTTTTTTTTTTTTTTACTTTTTTTTTCTTTTTAAAAGCAATATTTGGTGTAAAAACTATGTAAGACTGAAATGTAGACTTTGAGAAGTCAGAGGCCAGCAAAAAAAAAATCTTTGCCCACAGACAGAGAAATAAAATTTTTTTTTTTTTTTTTTTTTTCTTTTTAAAAGCAATATTTGGTGTAAAAACTATGTAAGACTGAAATGTAGACTTTGAGAAGTCAGAGGTCAGCACAGAAAAACTCTGCCAGCTTGCTTTTACAGTTTTGGACTGACCATGAGTTACAGTTACCAATTCCTTTAGCAAATTCCTGCCTAATCGTTATTTATCCTTGATTAAATTGTCTTTTATAAGGACATCTGTTCTGTTCCTTGCCAAGGTGTAAGATACAATCATATCTTAGAATTTGTAAAGTACTTTGGACAACACAGTAATAAATATACTCTGATGATGAATCCTGCAAAGGAAATGTTGTCCTCCCCCACTCCTCTCCTCCCTGCCCCAAATTTAGTATATCTCCCTGTCAGAATATTTTTCCTAATACAATGACTATTCCTCCCCTTTCTCCTGATGAAGTATTTCCTCTACAATTCATCCCTTTCCCCAGCCCAGACCTCTCCAGCTTCTGCATACCCCTGGAAGAGCTGCACTGCTCCCTAATGCTAAAGGGAAAGCCACTGCTGCACACAGGACCAAGATTACAGTGGGTGGTTGAGCACAGGGAAAATAATCTGTGATAATTTAAAGGCCAAAGAAAACCAGTCCCTGAGCTGCAATCTGAACTATCCCACTGAGTTTTGGGTAAGTCCAAAAACTAATTAAAAGACACACATTAGATGGGGTTGATCACTAGAATTCCTCTCCCAGGAAGAAGAATTTGTCTTTTCCAGATCTAAGCGTCAAGAACTATGTAAGAATGCTCTTGCAAATTTCTGTCTTAGAAGACAGCAATGGAGAGGTGAAAAAACCTCAGAGGGGAGAAAGTTCTTGTAGACTGGGAAAGAGAATTAAAATCTAGACAATAAGATCTAAGGAGGTCTTTTAACATGCCAGACACTTTTTTGTAAAGGTTGGAAAAGCTGTGACTTGATTTGTAAAGCTGGAAGAGAAAGCGTGAAGAGAAGGTATCATGCTAATATCCTCCAGCAGCAGGAAACAGAGAAACAATACTATAAAATGATAGAGAAATAAAGGCTCAAAGAGGTTTCATTTTTGTTATACTGAGATTATGACCAGACATCTAGCCAGTGCTGCGAGGTGGATAGTATGAGATGAAAGTAATGGACAGAAGGTAGCAACCAAAGATAGAGAGATAAATGCTAGGGAGCCATCAGCTTTGCTACAGTTGCCGAGGGTGAATTAAAACATGGAGGAGTAAAACCCAGCAGGAGATGAAGCATTGACAGAAAATGGGAAGGCAGGGAACGCACTGAAGAAATGGTTGGAACATTTATTGGAAAAAAACCAACCAAGCATCAAGTTGTGGAAACCCACGGTGGGGAAAGGGAGAGTTGTGGGAGAAGGGATGATTTTCTCTCATCTTCTAAGGGTTCTGCATTCCCATGAATGCTTACAGCTTTGCATAAATTCACACGCAAAGCATGAGGAGCAGATTAAGCTGAACTGGAAAGGAACCACAATGTGGGGAGGTAACAATTAAAGGCAGTTGCTGGGCAGCTAAAGCGTATGGGAGATCGATTATAAATAGACAGAGATAGGTTTGCTGAAGTGGCTAAGGCAAAAGGGACCCTGAGGGGATGGACAGCAGCTGCAGGCAAGCCCAAGATGGGGTGTGTAAAGCAGGGAAGGTGCTATTCCTCCTGCCCCTCTCAGCACAGCCACGAGCCACAGTCCATCTGTGAATCTTTGAGATAGGAAGGGGGGAGTGAAAAAGCCATAAAATATGGACCTGTGAAGGCAAAATAAGCTGTGGCTGTGTGCATTGTTTGTGATATTGGGAATGACATCCTGGCTCACACTCCTTAACAGCTTTACCAGTATAACCATCAGGGCTTTAGCCATTACAGGGTAAAGCTAGCATCACCCTGGGTAGCATCAGAAGAGACTGCTACCAGGAGGACCACCACTATTATTACTAGCTGCAATAAAAAAAACACTTCTTCAAATGTTTTTTCTACCTAATTGTCAAAACTGAATAATATTATCAGCTTTTTTATCCTTTGAGTATTTTTCTAATAAGAAAGCGCAGAGATGCACTGCAAATAAAAGCAGAAGATTTGAGGATGCAAAGCAATCATGCAAAATGACTTTCATATCAGTTTGATAAGCAGCTGAAATTTAATAACTACATCTCTCCTATGGTGCTGGATGAAAGTTTAATACTTTATGCTTTTTCTTCTTTCTTCCGCACGATGCTTATTCAGAATCATAACTTTTCCTTTTATAGTCACAGAAATGCTAGGTGCGGTGGATTAATCGAAGCCTTAGGAGGCTCCAGCCCAGTCCAGACTACAGTGACGTATAATCAAACCCTAGGAGAAGACTGTCAGGGGTCATAAGGGAAATGAGTGGAGATCCAAATGCGAAAATAATATTTACTGAGGATAATGCACACAGATCTTGCTGTCCCAATAGGCAAGATGGAAGGCCAGTCTCTCACAATCCATTCCAAGAGACGCTAGATGCAGGAGAGGAAGAAAGAAAAAGAAAGGCAAAAAGATCTGTCAGAATTTGTCCCACTGATTTTAGCCGAAAATGTGATACAAAACTACAGGATGAGAAGCTTTAAGACACTAGGAAAAATCAAAACAATAAATAAATAAATAAACTTTAGCCACCGACAGATAATGATAACACCAGCAGAAAAAAGTAATATCCATCCTCTGTCATTTGCAAACCAGTGCTGGGAGCGCTTTAAGTGCAGAGGGTTTTCCACCAGAGACGCAGCCCTGGTCCCACTGCTCGGAGACCAGCATGGGGCTAAAACAACCTCACCGGGGTTCTCCAGCCACGCCTGAGAAGTTTTTCCTGTATAAACCTTGCGATGGGGTCAGGCAGGGGGTGACAAGAAGAGGCAGGGAGCAGGCAGGGGCAATAGGCATGGGCCGGGCAGGCAGGAGGTTGGCAAGGGGGCGAGCAGGGATGCCGTCAGAGAGGCAGGGGACAGGCGAGGGGGCAGGCAGGCTGCAGGCAGCACGGGGGGCAGGCAGGGGCAGGCAGGGGGGCTAGGCGGTGCCTGCTCTGCTCCAGCAGTGCCCCCTTCTGCCGGCTGCCGAGGAAGCAGTCGGAAGCGCGGCTCCAGGCAGCTGCGCATCCTTCGCAGCCCGGCGGCGCGGAGGGAGGGTGGCTCTTGAAAGAAGGGAAATGTTGAACATGGTTGGGGATTAGGATTTAAAAAAAGAAAAAAAAAAAGAAAAAAAAAAAAAAGGATTTTAAAAAATATCAAAAAGTAGACATGCGTTTGCGGGCAGATGCTGGGAAGGCTCCGGATTCACTGGTGGACGGGTGCGTGGCTTCGGTTTCCACTGTGCGTGCACGACAAAACCAGATAATAAAAAGAATACAAATGAAAGAACATCTGATCTAGTCATCAGATCTAACTACAGCACTTTAATAGGAATTGCAACTCCAGATGTTGTCTTAAGAAAATGAATCAATTAGGCAAATGAGGAATCCCTTCATAAATCATAGCAGAAGATAAAGTCCAGTAGCTGCAGACTATTGTTTAAACGTCCTAATGGCATTCATTCTTCTCATATACCTGTAAGCTTTACCACAAGGCTCCTCATCATTTAAGTTGTTGTTTACCTTCCTGAATACTGGTTTGATTTGAAAAAGTGTTCTAAATGTTCAAAACCTTTTACCCTGAAAATAATAATACATCAGCCTTTAGGAGTTGAACCCAGCAGAAACTGGTGTCACTATTCATAAAATAATTGAGTTTACACAAAAGTGATTTCTGTAATAGCCCCCTTTTTACAAGTATGTACATTTTGTTTAAAATTACTGACTCAAAAAGCAAGGTAGGAAAAAAAATCACCTCCAACAACTTCCTGTAATTGCGAATTATTGTGAGGGAAACAGAAGGAAAAGATTTTGAAATTATGAGCCATTATGCTTGAGAGAGAGAGAGAGAGAGTAAGTGAGAGAGAGGGAGAGGGAGAGAGAAGCAGTGGGAAAAAAAGACATCTCGGCTTCATGAAACACAGCTGACAAGCTCGACTAAATTACCCCCGGACCATTACAAAAATCACTTAATTGCCAACCATTTTGTTAGGTCAATTGACTCTAATTGAAAAAATAACAAAAAGCTTATTATGCTGCAAATGCGGCCGTGGAAAATGAGTCTTCTGTTAGGAGGAAACAATAATTCTAAATTTCAGCTGCTGCTAACACTACAAAGTTCAGTGTTTTCTTCTGATAGAATCTACTGTGCAGGAGAAAGTGAATATGCTCCAACTGATTGATATTTCTTTTAATGCTGCCCACCCCCTTCCTTCTTCGTACTCACATCCCCTCCAGCCGACCCACCCACCCTGCTCAGTTTTATCCCCCTTCCTTGTTGCCTCGTGGCTCTTCTTTCTGTGGCAGGGTCGACGTCAGTTTTTGTTCCTAAGAGGTTGTGGTTCGGTGTGCGAGGCTGCTGTGACTCCTCTTTTCAGCTTCCTCACAATAACCTCCAGACCCAACATTTTTCTCACCCAAACCCAGGTTGGGGTTAAGGAGGGGCATCTTCCTAAAAGCTCCTGGCCCCCATCACTTTCTTCTTTCCCTCACACACAGCAATTTCCTCTCCTTACAAGCCTGATAACAGAGAAATGTTTACATATTTTCACCAACTAAATACCTTAGAAATGGTCCCCTAAATGTCCATTAAAAAGCACAAACTCCAACTGGCACGTAGCATTGTAATTAAAAACTCTGCCTATGCAGAGGAAGGCTTATTTATAATGATACAATTTTTAGGAGTGTGTGCATGATTTTGTTCATTTCAAAAGAAGATAAACTGGCTGGAGCTCTCTTATTGTCCCAATTACAGATTTGAATAGTGGAGGTTCATAATGGGATTGATTCTGCTCTGCGAAAAGTAATTATTTGTCCATAAAACCAGGAGGCTGCAGAAATGAACTCAGATGGCAACAGCCTTTTGTTCAGCTCCTTTGCAATGGAGAGGTAGGGAAATTGAAGAAAGTTCTCAGTAGCCACTGTGCATGATTAAATATTTCCATAACCGTATCTATACATTTACCTCTTGCATTGTGCTCTTCAAATTCCTTTTCTGGTTTTATCCTTTCAGGGAAACTGCCTGACGGGGTTACACTTTTACAAGGCCCCAAACTCTTGAGCCGACTACATTCAAATCGTGAACAAAAAACAATGCTAGACAGCAGGATGCGCCTTTACAGTATTTTAGAAAGGGGGGGGAGGAGGGGGAAGAGGGGGAAAAAAGAAAAGAAAAAAAGAACTTTGTGCACGTGCACACGTGTGTGTATGTTTTTACTGAGCCTTTCACAGCTAAGGTAGATCTTCCAGTCCTTTACAAAGCAGTGAGTTAAATACTGGTGGCGTGGTGCCTGTGTAGGCAAACGGCACAGCCATTATGTGCTCAGCATACGTTTTTATTGTTTCTTTATATAGAACCCAATATCACTTACGCAGAGGGGGATATAACAAATATACCAGACCATGAAGCACACATATGTGCTTTTTCTTTCTGAGCATCCGCAGCTGTATATAATCAATGGAACATTCCTTTGGAGTGCACCACAGGTCAGCAGGAACCTTGACACACAGCTGAATTTATGAGTGATCACATTGTTTTAAATATGCATCACTTAGATTTCTACAGGTGTTTAAAGATTTGCCCCAACATTCCTTTTTTTTATTCTTCTTTTTTTCTTTTTTTCTTTTTCCCTTTTATAAAGGAACGCACACGTGGAAAACAGAGATTGTATAATTAAGGCTTCCATTTGGATGCTAAAATTGATATAATTCACGCTAACTGTCAACAGATAATATTGTACCATCTATAAGAAAAAAAAACAACACTCAGAATGTTAAAAAAAAAAAAAAATTGTGCAGGTGAAATATTGCTAATAGTCAGGGATCAGAAAACCCTGAAATCCTCCATACCTTGTTGAATGTGGGAGACTTTGAAAAGCATTTAAAAAGAAAAACAAAAACCCAATCAAATTCAACCCCCCAAACTATTAAAATTTATTTTTATTCTGTGAAATACATGCCTGTAATTTTGTTTAAAAGTATGTATCAAAAATAAAAATAGACACCACCTTACAGAAACCCTATTTGCAATGTGTGATTTAAAACAAGCATTATTAATTATCTTCTTCCTTTATAGTAGAAAAGATACAAAATTAAATAGATAAAATCTTAAGAGAAACCAATGTGCATGTATTGAGGAAAGACAATGAGACTTCATAGACCGAATAGAACCAATTCCTTTCAAATAAGTGGGAAAGCCCTACAGAGAGAAATAAAAGTGAGGAATGGTGAATTCTGTAACACTTGCCAGACCAATGAGCTTCATCAATTAATCACAGCAAAATAATCACCACCTACATTAAAGAATAATACATGAAAAGGACAGGGCATAGCTTTAACTTATTCAGAAAGGGCTGACTCCCTAATCCCTCTGAGTCTTGACATGTTAACTGGGTAGCGACTAATTAGATGTCAAAAATTCATAAGCACTCTTTAATATTGCATATATCTGCAGCAGACATTTCAATATGAGAGTTGTATACACAGAAGTCACTATAGCATTAAAACACAGCAGGGTGGGAGAAATAAAAGGAAAACAATAAAAACAATGGCCCTTAAAAACCCAAGAGAATGCCTCCTTTGGAAGTGTGTACTTTCTTATTCAGAAAAGGTATCACCTTAATAAGAATTATAGGCAAAAAGGTTTCACTGTTCCATGCTGTGTGGACGAAAAGAGAGAGAAAAGACTGACTTATCAAAGGCACTGGCAGGTAAATAGTAATTTACTATGCATGCACAATGAACATTACACAGTGCCTTGACACAGGGCGATAATGAAAGACATGCTATTGTGGCATCCATCGAGGGAATTTTTTTCTTCATTCTTCCTTCCCCTGTCTCTCTTGAGCAAAGAAGCAGTGATGTTTCCTGGCAGCTGCCTCCTGTTTCAAGCCATTTCACATAATATAGGAAGAACCTGAAGTTTAGTGTATTAAGTGAGTGACTTAGTTTGCTGGTTTGGTGATATATATGTTGCTTGTGCGCGAACTTATATTTCACATGCAGGAGTCAGTATTTTTATGGAACAAGCCTTTTCCTGTCTGAAGAATTATATGAAGCTGATATATAATGCAAGGCAGCGAGATTAAAAACAATGCATCACATAATACACTGTTTTATGACTTGCATCCTTTAATTGTAGCTCTCAGGAATAAAGAGAGAGGAATGTGCTCTTGTTTATAATGCAGAATTACCATTCTCTGTTTTGACTAACAATGTGTACTGCGCAGGGCGAGTAGTCTGTGGAGATTCCTCTATTTTCCCTTTTACCGAACAGCAAAGTTAAATCTCACTTCTGCAATGCTTCTAACTAGCTTACAGCAAGCAAGCCTTCGAATTTAACCTGCATGCAGTACGGGAGGCCGTGACTGTAATCCTCCTCCTATAGCCGCTGCTGGTTAAACGGGACATGGCTGCAGCTGGAATGTTTTAATTATTTTAAAAGTGGGAAGCCTTGTAACGTGATGATATACGGCAAGTAGCCTCCTGCAGAGAAGAATTATTAGATTTGTACATCTCACTGGAGTAGCACCTAAAAAGCCAATGTGGCTCTCCTCGTTCATCGTGGTGTTTGTAATAATGATGTTTGCATGTGTCAGCTGATTAGTACTTCCATAAGCTGACATCTCTCACTGTGATGGAAACTTCTGGAGTGATATATTGTAAGAATAAGAATGAGGTATGATTTAATGGTCGCTGGCCATGTTAGATCAAATGGTCAATTGTTATCTGGTTATACCTGGACTTTCTTTTGAAAGTCGCTACATTAATTTTGTTTCCAAAAGGCCGTTTACGATCAACACTGAAACTGTAATTAACTGCATACATTTGTCATTACTGCATTATTCACACCTCTTTCTTGCAATTGTAAATGTGTTACCTACCACTTATGTTTTTCCCTCATTTTTTATCTCTTGAGTGTCCAAGGGTGTCTTGTGGGCACGCACTTTATGGTTTTATACTAGAATCACCAGCAATCAAATTATTAAAGAGTAACAATTGACTGGTGATTCCAATCAGAAGGTGATTATTTGCAGTGTTTACTCTTTTTCATCCCTCCTGTCATGTTTATGCCGGTTGTATAATAACGCTAATGTTAATGGCATACTGCTCTGTGCTCTGGCATACTTAGCCAGGGAGATGGTCCCAAGGCAGCTTGCGTGTTCTTCTCCTGCCTTTGCTAGAACATGAGGGTAGAAGCAAGTCATCTGGGTTAGATCTGGTTGATCATGTCAGATTTTCAGAAGCACTGTGCGCATTCCGGGATCATTCCCAGTCAACAAGCTCTGCTTATTCTGTATAACCCAGGGTTTGTGTCTCCAGGAGCAGAATGGGCTTGGAAACTCCAGCCAATTTGCATGAGCATAACACTTGGGTACAAACCCCAATGAGCTTGCAAATACCATGAGTTCAGGGTTTCCTTACAAATTTGGGCTTCCTGATTCAGTGATTTGATCAAAACCAGCATTCTACCCACATCATAAATATTTTGTAAATTATTCTTCATACTCAGTATTTATGCAATGAAAGCTGTGGACTTGGGGAGCTTTATGGCTGGGGCTGGGGAGGGAAAGAGGAGGAAGAGAAAGTTCCTTTCAATGACATGGCTACTCTGAAAAGTGTTGTGGAATGTCTTGTATTGTTACTGTCAAAATTCACACTTCCACCCAGAAAATGCATGGGTTCAGTGCAGCTAAGTAAACCATTTAACTAACGAGTAATTTAAAATCTGAAAATAAAGTGATGTAAGAATCCTAGGTTTTCCTGCTCCGGCAGGGGGATTGGACTAGATGATCTTTCAAGGTCCCTTCCAATCCCTGATATTCTGTGTTTCTGTGATTCGGTGATTCAGATCTCTCCCAGATCTGGAGAGAAGGATGTTCTGTTTTCACAAGAAGTCTGAAATCTAAACCAAATATATAAAAAGGGACATGGTCCTTCGTAGAGCCTCACTGTCAAACAAAGCTCTGGAAACCTAATATAATTAGGTAGTGCATTAGGGTTGGTCATTGTGTGACCTTAAAATAGGCTTTCAGAGCTGTAGTGGGGAGAAAAACAGAATCTGTGTTATTGATCAATAGCTGAGCATCCCTTTAGTCATGCCACACTGCTGTGCACAGGCAACTTGTGAGCTGACAAATTTAGAATTCTGTCTACAAAATATTCTAAGCCTGAAAAATGAAGTCATGCCAAGTACAGGTCAGTTCAGCAAATGCATGTAGGAGGTTGGAACTTTTTTTACTTTTTTTAAGGGATAAAAAAGATATAATTGGTGGTGGTGGGGGGAACAAAAAACAAACAATTGTGATTCTGCTTAGGCCAGATCAGGATAGTAAGTTTTGTGATGAAATAATAAAGGGAATGGATGTGTACACAAACGGAATGAAATACAAATCAGAAAAATCCCAACTCAGTCAAGTCTGGAAGAGTATCTGCTGACATCATCACCTTCTCATGATTTCACACCATTTACTAACATCCAGAAAGGTGGAAGGAGCAAAACAGAAAGCAAAATAGAAGAAAGCCCCCTGCACTACATGTTCCTTGTATGAGTGAAATCAGTCAATGAGAATGATCACTGGAAAAGGGAGTGTCTGAAAGTTCTTAAAGAAAAAGCAACACCGGTCTAGGCCACTTTTTGCTTTCTGTCATTCGGTACAAACACTCTCCTGGGCCGAGATAGAGTTGACTGGTGCCACAACACTTCAGAAGCTCAAATTGTTGAGAAAGCTGAGAGGAACAAATGGGAATCAGCAGAACGCATCACCAAAAGGACAAATAACAGATGGACAAACATAATTCCAAAGGAAATGCCAAATACTGGAAGGAACAACAGAGTTGGGTAACATAATGGAAGAGAGGCAAAATAGTTAGATTCAGACGACCAGCACAAATGCCAAAAGGCCTTCAACAGAAGAGAAAAGGTGAATCTGGATAAGCAAAAGAGAAGCTGCTTTAAAATTTAAAAGTATCTGTAGCAGAGATCCTTTGTATCTGCTAAGGTATTGTTTTCTTATCCTAAATATTTCCATTGCACAGTGTGTTTTCTACCGGTATAGGGCAATGTGCTTTGCACACTGGTGCTGTATGAGGACATGTTGACTACAAGACAGTATTAAATTGGGATGGCCAAACCCAATTTTAATCATCAATTTTAGCTCATCTGAATGCCTGTGATGAACACAGCAAGGTGTTCATTGTGTAGATCAGCTGTGATCAAATAGACGCTACCTCACGAGCAGCCCATAGACTGATGGGCAGATGTTCAAATGAGCCGAGTTTGCTCAACAGCCACCTTTGCGCTTCATTCTAGCATTAAAATGCTGTTCATATACATTTGTCTAAGGTGCTCTCACTGAAAAATGCTTTCAGGTCCCTGATTTGCTGTGCTCCAGACTGCCAATACAGTAATAAAAGTTAATCACAGAACCAGTGTTCTTGTAATGACCTCTTGGTCTACCTTGCAGCCACAAGCCAAAAGGATAATTGTGCAGAAGCTTTATAATATAGGCTGTCGTTCTACTGAAACAGTATTAACCATGATAGGGAGTTAGAGAGTTTGGTCCTTTTTCTACCCACAGTTGAGGTCAATTCTATTAATTATGTGGTTGAAAGCACAACAAATAGATACTGTTATTGCTCTTTAACCAAAGCTTATGGTGCTAAATTTCTGACTACACTTGGTAAAGAGTGTGAAAACCTCAAGATCTCCTGTTTTCCCTCTTCTTGCTGCCAATGGTTTCTGGATGTCATTAAGGACAAGAAGTACATACAAAGTGGGTAATGTACAATACCTACAAGATGATTTTATTTTTGTTTAAAAATGTGGTAGATTTCTTGCTGACCCTGTCAACAACTGTGAGTAGCTAATTTGCTAGCTCAATGACTCATCATCAGTTCAGTTTACATGTAACTGACAAAGGTCAGCCATGAGAAAAAGTATTTGATTTCAATACCTAATTCAAGGAGGTGTGATATTTCTATGATTTTTTTTTTTGTCTGCTTAATGTAAATCCCTCTAATTGCAGAACCTGTCTGCTGAATAGTTCTAGGTTCACTGGTTCGCTTTAAATTAGATTTGAGAATCATTAAGTCAGCTTCTGGAAAAGGTCTGACCCATGTTGGCTGTATACAGTACAAACGCAACGTCAAACAGGGGGTTCTGCAGTTACAGGTCATGTATTTCCATTGGGTTCTGTTGGTGGGGTCAGGACATGCTCTTTCTGAGTAATTCAGCACAGTTTCAGGCCTCAGCTGTGCTGCTGGGGGTCACTGTTCTTGGTCAGGTTGCCATGGGGAAGGGATAAGGGAAAAGTGGACTTTTTGTGCTTCCTTCCATTTGACTGCACAGCTTGCTGCTTAGCACAGGACAGTTTGACGGGAAGTGGCTGTGAGGAAGCCCACACTTGTTCCAGTTCATCTATCACAACAAGAGTTATTCTGGAGCGAAAGAATACAACCTAAGGGATGCAGAAATTTTAAAAGATCAAAATCAGAGCATGTGCACGCTCACAGAGGAACATCTCCTATGTAAAACACTGTACAGCATGAGAAGTGTGGTACTGGGCTGTTTAAGCACGTCATTCTGTTTACACTGTGGGGGTTTTCCCCCCAAGCATTCAACATATCAGAGTTAAATGGTCACCAGAGAAGCAGTTAGTATGTAAATACCAGGACCAGCAGGGATGGTTATGGTGCTGATGCCTCCCTGCTTTGCCACTTCTCAAAGCCTTATAGGTCAGGGAAGAAGCCAGAGCCCCCAGCCAGACCGGGGTTCTTCTGCTGATCTGATTGTAGTAGTAGAAAGCTATGTAGAGATTGTAGGTCAGTAAGAAACAACCTTTTGTATACATAAATACTGACATATTCCAACAGAAAGGAATCATTTATCAAAAATAATAGATAGTGGTACTGATGTACAGATAAAAAGATCTACTGGTTCTCTGCTGGCACTGGTGAGCATCGCTCCCACTAACTTGTGAAAGCTGGATACTTAACTTGTCAGCAAATTGGATGAATTGCAGCCCCCGTAATAATACTGTAAACTATTAAAGGTCTTCTCGTCCAGAAGCACGTGTTCTTCACTGACTCCCACTCCTTTGGCATCATAATCTGTACTTTGAGAGGTGAGGACTGAAAACTTTGAATGACACAATGTTTTACGTCTGAAGGAGGAAGAATATGCTTCTAGTTGTGACTAAAATGCCCTGCATGGGATGTGCAGGAAGAGCTTCCAAAGGTGAGGTAGTACTAACCACCATTAACTACTACCTTAGATAGGTTCTGCTGTACTTAAGTGCTCTCATAGAACTATTCTGCTAAATTGTTATCTCTGTTTAGCAGGAGGCTCTATTTGCTTGAGAAAAGTTGAAACTGGTTCATGTTGATTTTAGGATCCTTGTCTTTCTCTTATATCACATGACTATTTTATGTATATATTTTGGCATACTTCAGGTGAATCTGGACAACATGTTTTAGCCAAGCGCAGAATCTAGTTTTCAACCTTGGAAAGAGAAAAATAGGGACTTTCAGCTAGCTGAAAGGCAAAGAATGTTGTGCCTCTATAATATTAGTGTTGGTGTCAGCGTACCAGTTACTGTGATTGCCATTACAAATGTAACACACTCCATTTCACCCACACCTGTATTTTCTTGTTCTCAGAATAGGAAATAAATGCAATCTCTTGGAGGTTTGAACTTGGAAGTGAGCAAATGGCATCAGTTCTGAATCCCATGATCTGCCTGTAACCCCCTGAGAGCACGCTTACCCACGGACAGACCCAACACTGAGTGCAGCTTGGAGCATCTCATGTGGATGTTGTGAAGCCGCACAGTGCCAACCTCAGCCCTGAGGAAAGAGGGGTGAGGATTCTCATCACATTCAGTGACACTATATACAAGACTTGCTTTGCGGTCCCAGATTTTGATTTAAAAAACAACACATAAAATTTGGCACCCATTTATTGTGCTGTCTTCTGCAGCAGCGGACTTTGCAATTCACCTTTCTGCTACTTTCCTGTACACAGCTTTGACACTGTTGGAAGATAAGGAAAACTTGGGATTTTAGAGAGATTTTCAAGAATTTACTTTTTTAAAAAAAATATACAAATTTATGTTTTGATAGTATTTTATTGATTTGAACTGAGAGGAAAAAAACACTACACAATTTATCTCAAATGACGCTTGCTTCATGATCATGAGATTAGAGCCACTGGCCTAGCTGGAAACATGTTTGGGAGGTGTCTGTCCTGGATGAAGGCACAGGACCTTTAATTGGGTCCAAAGCCACTGAGGCTTTTTTGACTTGATTCCCTGAGACTTGGGAAGCCTACTGGAGCACGTCATTTATGTCTCTTTCTCCCTTCAACTTAATTTCAGTAGAATAAATTAATGTCCTAAAGTTCTCAGAAAGGTTAATTCTTGTCAAGCTTTGTGATATTAGCGGTCCAAACAAGTGTTTCCACTGAAGGAAGGGCAGTACTATGAGGTCCCCAGTGTTGTTCTCTTGGCCAGGCAGCTCACACACAGCCAGCTGGCCAAAAGGTACATGCATAGCTCATGAATGCATTCATCAGGTAATGACAAGATCTGGGAAGGTAATATTGGTAACCTGCACCAGTACAGGTTGAGGGATGACCTGATGGAAAACAGCTCTGAGAAAAACACCTGGGAGTCCTGGTGGACAACAGGATGATCATGAGCCAGTAATGTGCCCTTGTGGCCAAGACCAATGGCATCCTGGGGTCCATCACAAAGAGTGTGATCAGCAGGCCAAAGGAGATCATCTTCCCCCTCCACTTTGCACTGGTGAGGTCCCATCTGTAGCATTATGTCCAGTTCTGGGCTCCCCACTTTAAGAAGGACAGGGAGCTGCTGGAGAAGGTACAGCAGAGGACCACAAAGATGACTAGGGGTCTGGAACATCTCTTTTATGAGGAAAGCCTGAGGGACTTGGGTCTTTTTAGTTCGGAGAAGGGAGGACTGTGGAGGGATCCGATCAACACCTATAAATACTTAAAGAATAGGTGTCAAGAGGAAGGGGCCAGTTTTTCAGTGACAGGACAAGAGGAAATGGTCACAAACTTGAACATAAAAAGTTCTATCTAAAAACATGAGGAGGAACTTCTTCACTTTGAGGGTGGCACAGCACTTGAACAGGTTGCCAAGTGAGGTGGTGAAGTCTCTGTTTTTGGAGATCTTCAAAACCCACCTGGAAAAGTTCTTGTGCAATCTGTTCTAGGAGGAAATGCTTTGGCAGAGGGTAGTTGGACTACATGATCTCTGGAGTTCTCTTCTGACCCCATTTCATTCTGTCATTCTGTGTATGTGGGAGAAAAGACCAGGGTAAGTGATGAAGAACTGAAAATATAGTAATATAACCATAATATTGTCACTGCAGCAAGAGCACAGAAATACAAAGGATACATATGCAGGAAAGCACACTCTGGAAGCTCATTGCTTGTGGAACACCTTATTTCATTTTGGCAGGTAGCACTTGAATCTACTGACTATCTCACTTGAGCCCTACTGGGTGTTTTTTTTGCCGGCGCCCTTATCCTTTGTAATTCTAACACAGGACTTAAGTGTTGACTTCAAATCCCGCACAGATCCACTGACGTCTTTTCCCTTTGCAGAACTTGCAGTCAGAGAAAGGAGCCCTACTGCACAGAAGATTTGAATAGATGGATAAGTACCAGTGAAAGTATTTGCATAAGGAAAAGAATTATATTTTATAACTCAACATGAGAAGCATAGATTACTTTGCACATACTTATTAAGATTAGTCCATAAGAATTCATTACTGGCATCTTACTGGAGAAATTAGTTATTTCTTTCTCAGTCAAAGATAACACATGAAACTTTGTTTGTACAGCAGACAATTAAGATGGAGGTTATTTCCTAACACTAATGAAAGTTCTCCCTTAGAACCATTGCAAATTTCTATGGACCTCTAACCTGTCATTTTCTTCTGTTTGGTTCATTGTATTTTGCAACAAAGAAAACTCTACCCGGCTGTGAACAGAAAAAGAAAAACCCTTTTTCAGACAAAAGAAGCAAAGCTCTTTTGTTACAAAAAATAGCACAACTTCAGAAAAGATATTTCCTAATAGAGATCACTTGGCTATTTGACTGTTTTCAGCATACAGAGGGTTAAGCCCAGCTAAGAATGCCAGACATACCTGTATTCATTCCATTTTGAATAAAGTGACAAATTCCTATTCTTGGTCACTGGAGCACAAAATTAGCCCTGTGCTTCAGTGAAAGGTCAACACGGGAAGAAATAAACAGGAGGTGAGAGTTCACGACCTGTGTATAGAACAGCAAAAAATGGCTGAATTAAAAAAAAAAAAGTTAATTTTACTGTATGTTGTACTTTCCATACAGTCAGGTCCCGTTGGAAATGTAAAGCAGTGTTAGAGTGTTGTTCTGGAAAAATGAAGAATGAAATGTGCTTATATTTATTTATTAATTTATACTGCTATTTTTGTACAGGCCCCATTGGTTTGCTGTATTTTAAATAACTCCTGCATATGCATATGCATGCTCATATGATCCAGGATCCAAGGTATCTAAGAGAGTTTTAACTGATCAGGCCCAGAGGACTCTTTTGCTGTCCATGTCTTTTGATTCAATCTTCAGTGCTTACTAGAGACCTAGAGACCCCTGCAAACCAGAACCACTTGCCAATAGGAATGAGATTCTGAGTCACACATTGAAGGTATTGGAAAAGGCAAAAAAAATGGTGTTTAACTCTACTACTCATGTTTGTACTCAGTCTCTGGCACTGATAGACTGAAGCACTAATCCCATCTGATGCAGGATATCAATTCTGTCTGGTCTTGGGGTGAGAAAGCAATCGCCACCTTGTGTGTCCTGGGCAGAGGTAGTGGAGGTTTGAGCAGCAGCAGCAGCAGCCAGCATCTCCCAGAAATTTAATGAAAGAATATTTCAGTCAGTCAGAAATGGTGTTTAGTGACACACCCCATGCACTGGGAGCTGTGGCTGTGGAGAAGAGAGCAAAACTTCCTCAGAATTCAGATCTTCTAGAAGAGATTGCTGGTATCAGCATCCCACAGATACAGCTCAAATCTCTTCTCAGGTCTCTGCAGTTTGAGGAGGATATCAGTGTCCACTATTCCTTTGGCATTTTGATTGCCGATTAAAAATAAAGTGTTATGGAACAAAGCCTTCTCTGTATGTGCATATGGTTGACAGAAGGGACAGCTAGAAAAGAACAGGCCTGATAGAAATAGTTGTCTCTTAAAAAGCCAATACAAAATCAAAGCTTCAAACCAAAGAACATTTCAAGGGACAGCACAATATTGATTTGTAGATCATTTGGCTTTGTAAAAAAACAAACAATACAAACATTCAAGAAGGTAGAAGAGTAATTGTTCAACTTGCAATGCTGGACAAAAGGATTTTTTTTTCTCTTCTTCTCTTGAAACCTGGCTGGGAGTGTTTTAATGAAATATATCTTCATCAGAAAATGACAGTTCACTGCAACCAAAACTCTAAGCAGTAAAAGATTGATTTTGACTAATATACCGTTTCAAAAAAAAAAAGGAGCAAATGGAACCAAAATGATTGAAACAACTTGTTTCAGCCTTTTGAAATTCAAAATTCCATTTTTCATTTGAAGCTACTTTTTATTTAACAGGTTAAGTATACTTATATGAGACAAGGGAAAAATTAAGAAGAATAAATTTTGAAGATACTGATATGTAGATCAGCTTACTCAGCTCCCTTCCAAAAGTTTTGATTATTATTTCCTAAATATACTCTTCATAGTATCAGAAAATGTCTGCAGATGGGGAAGGATGTTTCATCCTGGTCAGCTCTAGTTTTGAAATTTACTAAATGCACCTGAATATCATAACCTCACAGCGTTAGGATGAAGCAGATACCTTCAGTAAACCATGTGTGTTCCTATTTTATCGTATGGGTTTACCCAAGGAGATTACATCTAAGCATTCAAAAACATGTAATCAGGATTTGTTTTTTTTCTATTTCTTTGTGCTTTGGTTTTATTCTTCTCATTTTTTGTGTGGTGTCTTATCAATGCTTTGCTAATTTGATCATGTTCTTTTATTCTGAAATGGATATTTGCCTTCTGTTTGCTATATTTTCTTTCTAGGACTTGCTTGTGTTTTTGGCTTAATATTTCTCATATTAGCAGCAGAGTTTTACAGTGTTATGCCAGTTGGCACTTCATATTTCAGCAGGTTGAAGAGCAGTATGAGGTCTTGTGTGGAAAATACCCACCCAAATTAACTATTTACAGTCCTTTAGCAACCGTTTGCACCTATTAGCTACTATACATCAGGAAACGGAATGGTTCTGTTGAACCAGTGTTGGTTGTCCACCAGTTCCTAAACATCAGCGAAGTTAATTTCTGTTGCAGTTCAGAGAAGACAGTAGCTATCCCAGCCAGACATATGTCAAAACTGAGCAAAAATAGATGGTTGAATTTTACATTACGACAATTTTAATTCTACTTGCATGCCGTGGTGAGGTATATTGTTCTTTTGAAATCAAGCCATAGTATTTATTCTGATGAAAGGAGAAATGAAAACAATCATACCATTTCTTTCCATTTCTGTCTGACAAGTATGGATGGATGCAAGTAAAGTGTAGATCATTTTATATGCAAAGAAGCCCATGGGATCCAATAGAATTCTTCAGTGAGATTCAGGTGAATGCATTTCTTTGTGTAAGAAAGAAGATATGGGCTTGTATATCTTCTGTATATTGATGTTGTCTGACCCTGTTCCTATCAAATCTGTTTTGCTATGGTTGCAGAGTGGATGACACCATGTTTATGTGACACTGATGCTCAGAGCATAGTGAATAGACTAATATTTTTCTTTTACAAGACTGATATGGTGGAAACGGAGTAGAGGGACAAGCAACCAGAGTAGAGCTCTAAGTTTAGGCTGACATGCCTAGTTCAGAAATCCTGGTGTCCATTTATATACAGAACTGAGATAGTATTTCAGTTCTCAAACTCTCCACAACAGTGGGGCACTAGCTTAGATAAAACCCCTCCTTTCTCTTTCCCTGTCAGAACTTGAAAAAAAATTTCCTCCAAGGTAGACCTTGATATGATTGCCCATGATTTGACTCTTGGAAATGGAAATGCTTTTCCTGTTGCTGCAGCTTGAGACTATATGGAACCACAGAGGACACAGGAGGCAGTTGGTTAAGTTTCATGCCAACAGCTAATAAATCTTCTTTAGACCTTTTTTTTGGTATGCCACATGTTCAGTTGTCAGCATTTCAGTGAGATTCCTGCTGTATGGCCGTTCTTACCTAATAGGAGGCTAATAATGTCTTGGCATAGCAAGGACAGAGGCACTTTTGTCAGGGACTGAACTGTGACTGGTGCATAGGCTATCAGAGTGGAGTGCAACTGCAACGCTGTGTGCCTTGAGTTACTCCGGTCCCTTGAGACCACAGGGGCTGTCCTGAGGCTATGGTCAATCCAGCACACCCTGTCCTTACATCTCTGCTGCATATGCATACCTAAACCCCTCTATTTTGTTACGGCAGGATATTGGATCATCTCAAGCCCATCCCTACGTAAAAGGTTTCTCTTTGCTAGAACGATATGAAAATAATGTATTAGATAAGAACAAATCCTGAAATCATGAGTCAGTTGTTCTTCTGTCTGCATTCAACAGTCTGACAGTTGTTGATCACTGAAATAGGTCATTTTATGTAAATAAAATGGTTTTCTTTGCTTCATTTGTATTGATATATGAATGATTTCACTGAGCTTTGAAAGGAGATGGGTATAAGGGAAAGAAGAAGGATGCAGGGAAGCTCTGGAGTGATTTCTCAGTTATGTGTTGTGGATAGTAACATTCAGTAACAATCCTTTGCCCTATGTTCACATGATCAAAGGTCTATTACTTTGAAAACATCACCAATTTCTTTGCATTTAGTGTCCAGATGATTTTTTTGTTGTTCTTTCTTTTGTTTCTTTTTCTTTTAGCAGGATAATAATTTCATATCGAAGGAAAGAAAAATTATTTTTAATGGCAAATTAAAGTTTTGCCGAAGTTAAAGGACAAAGTTCCCTGGGCTGCTTTAACTGACATGCTTTGTATCATCCTTCTACACTCATATCCAATGCCTAATAATGTTTAAATGTTAATACATTTACTATATTAAATTAAAACATTTATTACGAATATTTTGGATTTAGAAGGGGAGAAGTACTGCAGAGTATCATAAGAAAAGAGGCAAAAATAAATGAAATGTAAAATGCATATTGCAAGAATATTTACTACTTTTAATGTTATGCGCTATTTACACTAATAGTAAAATATACTGATTTTATCAAACTGGAAGTGTTGATACACAAGTAGCTGCTTTTAACAAAAGTAAAGGTATTAATTATCAATTAGCAGAAATTGCTTCTAATAAGACTGGGGGAGGGGCAGAAAAAAACTGATCAGGAAAAGCTGACACTTACAATGTTCTGTAAATTACCAGGTTTTGTTTTGGTTTTTGGGTTGGTTTTTTTTTGTTTTTTTTTTTTTTAAATCTACCTTGGATGATATGAAAAAAGGTGTCAGGAACATAATTACTAAATACATCTAAGATACAAACCCTTTTGTTGTTCTTTTAATCATTTGAGGGAAGAATATTAATTCCTTGAAAATTTTTTGCCCTTTTCTGCAAATAACAAGTGAAATTAACTAACAGCTCAATTATTTCGTTAATGAGGTAGCTCCCCTCCCCACTGGCATGAATTCAGTTTAATTTTTTTTTCTTCAAATGTCTTCTATTCTACTATCAATCAAATATCTTTACAGTGCATAATCAGGAAATCCTAAAAGAAGGAAAAACAAGTTGAAGCTGATGTCAACTGCAGTGGCTTACTTATAACCACTGCCTGTCATACATGCAGCCATACTAGTGATTACAGGTTGACTAAGGAAATGGAAAAGTAAGTACTTTCAAAGGAAGGCAGTAATAGAGGAACCAAAGTTGAGGACTTTTATGAATATTTAATCATTTATTCTATATAAGTTAATTACACCACATTTTAATGCATTGTCCTATCCCAGCTGTGTCATTAATGAACTCTGCTTCATACCTTTCAAGAAAATCTGCACACTAAATTTTCCAAAATGATGCCTTAAGTTGTCTTCTTCTTCTTCATTCATGTTAAGCACTTTAATGAGCGCCTTCATTTTCAGAAGTGGTCTTTCCACTGACTTGAAGGAGAAAAAGCAGTATTATATGATTTAAGTGGCAATCACAGTTCAGAAACAATAATTAGCCAATAGTCGCTGGGAATAGTTCATGAGCAATTGACAGACTGAAATTTGTTTGCTTAAACTATTCTGTGAGTACCTGGAAAAAAGAATTGTGAGAAAGATTTAACATAAAAAATCAGAAACAATGCAGAAGTAAATTTAAAAGCTATACTCACTTACTCACTTATTCATACCAAATATTTTGATTGTCCATAACTAGTGTCAGTGCCTAGAATGGAATTTGTCGTCTAAAGGAAAATTACTTCAAAATGAAGTTGACAAGTACATTCTGCTCTGGTTTGTTTCCTGAGAAATGCGTATATACCTGTAATTTCCTGCAGCATGTACTGGAATGATCCTGTCTGCAAGTGACATAGGTATGGCTGATGATGGCATCTTCAATGCCTAGGAAGAATGATTGNAAATTTACAACTTTTTCAATCACATCCTAATAGTTTTGTAAAACTATCGCCATCTATGTCATCTATTACTAATCAAAAAAATCAATAGGAAAAATTAGAAAAAAAAGTATTTTGTCTTATAAGCTGAATTTGGTCTTTCACAAAGTGCTGTTTCNTGTTACCTGGGATCTGTTTGAAATAGGAAGTAGTCACTAAATATTTTAGGTTTGGTTTTTTTTTGGTTGGATTTTGGTTTGTTGTTGTTTTTTTTTTTTATAAACATAGACGGTTAGCAGTTGATAATGTTGCTCATAGGATTTAAGTGACCGTTTTCTTCTTCTTCTTTTTTCCCCTCCGCCCCCCGCCCCTACCCAATCGTCTTCAGAACAAGGTTGAATTCTCCATGTTTCTCTTGAAAAATAAAAAGAACGCTGTGGTTGGCAATTTCCGTGTGTCTCTTTTTGAGCAATGTCAGGATTTATGTATACAAAAAAAAAAAAAAAAAAAAAAAAAAAAAAAAAAAAAATCTGAAGATATATCTCCTTCCAAAGCAAGCAAATGAAAACTAATAGGGTCAGATTCTTACCATTTGTTTTAGTTGTTTCTTCAACTGCCCAGTATTGCTGAGCTCCGGCAACTCAAGTTAAAATACCCCTGTTCAGAACTAAAGGAATAGAAGCTGAATGTTTGTCACTGCTGCTTGCTGTACTGAAATTTGTATATAGCANACAATACAAATAAAGAGATAGTTTATATATATGTTTATTTTTATTTTATTATTTTCATTTCAAAAGGAAGAAAAAAATAACCTTTCAATTAAAACAGAAAGAAAAATATTGTTAAAACAAACAAAACATTCTTTCCACCTTGAACAATTTATTGCAAGTAACACAATACTTATTCTGGCAGTGATTCTNAAAAAAAAATGCAGGAAATTTGCCTTTATTTTGGAAGGAAATAAATGTGACAACAAACAAACAGACTATGCTTCATGGTTCACATCTAATATCTATATAAATCCATTTATCCAAGAAGAATAATACTAATTCATATTAGACATTTTGGCCTGAAACTGTCTAAATACATCCCATATTTAATGACGAGATGCTGTGTTTGTCCCTGTTGAAAAAGATCTTTCTGTACATCATACCTTTGTTCTAAAGAAGTGCTCTTTACCCAAACTTCATCTTGAAGAAAAAGTTTGAGCAAATATTTCACTTTTGTGCTTCTGTCATATATTGGTTCGTCAGCTGAGAAAAACAGGAAGGGGAAGGATTATGTGTATATTTCTACTATTGTCTGGAAATCAAGCACATATCTTGCAAATTATAGAATAAGGACTACTTATTTTTTAAGGAGGGAAGTGTATAAGAAAGAAAGTTACCTTTATCAGAGCTTTTGTGGTAGGATAAAAATTAAAGAAAGACTAATATCTCTCATTTAATTATTCTCTTAATATGTGGGTTTTGCAAGGAAAAAGTTGAACTTGTACAATGAAAATAACAGTATTGATTATTTATGGAATAGACGCATTTCTCCTTGGCAGGAGGCTCACAAACAAGTACAAACCCAGTCATAGCATAATAATATACTCTTTTACAGCTGAAACAAGGCAGGCTTCTTGTATATGTAGATTCACTAGCACAGTTTATGCAATTCAGTGGTAATGCCATTCACACAAAACAATATGTTAAAAATAGCAAGAATTACTCTTTTTTTGCATGATTCAGTAACCACAAATAAGCCATCATTACTGGCAAAATGAATCAGTTAGCCTCCGGCCACGAACTTCAAGGGATGTATCAGCAGATAAAATCCACCCTAACTAACACAAAGATGCCTGTCTTTCACCCATAATGAAAACATATACAATACAAAAAGAAAGTGTCTGGACCTCTTGCTGTGGGACCTGTCCTCTGATGATCTGATAGCCTAAACTTTAAAATCCATCTAAAGAAAACTTTAAGATGAAAGCATAGTCTTTTACATTGTTTCTGTGAATATGTGTAAAGTTATTGAAAACACTTGTAAACATTTTTATTATGCATTCATTGCAGGGAAAATAATGTCTGGAAAAAGCTTCAAGCTCACTTCCACCATGTATTTTAATAGGACTTACCTCTATGAATTTTAAAATGAAGAAAGCTTGAGGAAATTCATGGCCATTAGGCATGATGGTAGGGTATCCAGAAAAATGTTCTTTGTAACAACTGGAAATTAGTGCTTTTCCTTAAAATTGAGTCCGATGTGTATTTCTTTCA
>VZTM01022976.1:14461-29436 GCA_013400555.1 Jacana jacana | reverse complement strand
GATTAAAAGCTGGTTTTTAGATACGCTTCTTCAAAGGAGTTGAAATAAATACAAAATGAGGTTAGAAGAAAAAAGGGGAAATGTATTTGACAGTTGAATTGATACTTTAATTAAATTATATCTTTTATAAATATTTTTGATTTAATATTAGGTTGCTTTGTAATCTACTTGGATGAATCAAAATCTCTGATTTTCAGTAAGATGTGTGACTTGAAATCTTTTTCAGACTACTGTTGTTATTGTATATGACTATGGAGAGTGATGATTAAATACACTTGTTCTTAGCGACTGGAGAAATCAACAGAACTTCACTCTTTAGAACTTCTGAAAACAGGGAAAAAGCATCTTCAGAAATGTTTTTAGAAAAAAAAAATTGCCAACAAAATGATTTAGATAAATTCCTGCAAAAGGTGACTTCACAAGAAAGAGAGAAAAATGCTGCAGAACTTAAATCTAGAATGTCTAATTTTCATTTTGAGAATAATATACAAAAATGATTTGGGGGAAGCTAATTGTTAAAACTTTTATTAACATGTTGCTTTCATTTTCAGTGAGATTTTTCTATCGGCTGCCTATAATCATCATGTCAAGATTCATACACCTTTATAACTTGGTGTTATTGTCTACCTAGCAGTAAAGGAGAGTGGCAGTCCTATATATGTAGTTCTGTCCTTTGAACAGGCATGGGCCATGAAGGTCATATCTGACGAAGATCATCTGTTATGAGGCACAATTCATAATGACTGTAGTTCTGCTATTGGACTTTAACATGCAGGTGTCAATGGAAATCCTTACCATGAACTACTTGGATTAGTGAGACAGCTGAGCAAATGTAACTAATGTTGATAAGTATTAATATGATTCTCTTTAAAGTCTTTTGTTTAGAACATGGCTACGAAACTGAATCTCAAAAGTCTAAAACTAAGTTCTAAGCTGTCCTTCATACTAAGACTTTCGGCATTTGACTTCAGTTTTCATACCCGAACCTGAAAATTGCCAAGGTGATAAAGTTTAGGCAGTTACTTGTGCCAGGAAATGCCTTTCTTAGGACAGGTGGCTTCTAGCTTTTAAGTAGAAACCATTCTCCTTGAGACTGAGAGGCTAGATCAGTGCTGTCACCACTATGCTGGAGTCAGGCCTCCTCTCTGGATGATCCCTGGACACTTACAATCTGTGCCAGGTGGGATTCATCTCCAGAAAAAGGGGTTGAGAAGTGTGAAATTGTTCCATTAGCAGGTGGTTAATGGTTTTGAGGCACTTCCCTAATGTGCAAGGTGCTGATTTCATCCTTCATTGTAGAACCTAGGACATCTTCCATTTGGTGTAAAAGATCTGGGCTTTTCCTGGCTCCATAGCTTTTTCTACATGGAAGGAATAGTACTGCCTTTTATGGCTGGGAGATTATTTTTCTATTTAAAAAGTAAAGGAAGAAAAATAAAGGGATTTGTGTAGCTACTAAATTAGCTGAAATAAAATGAACTAGCTCCACATGGCATGTAGCAGCAGTGTGCTGCCTTGAAGTATGACCACAGCAGGAAAGCTTGTACAGGAATTTAAGAGCAGCAGCATGGCAGTTCTCGTGAAACACGAGACCACATTGAGGGTTTTGGTACAACATGCAAAAATAACGTCTTTTTTTTTTCCCTTTGGAAACTGAAACACTGTACTTTTTTGTTAGCTCTGTTAACACAGACCACCTACTCTTATGAACTGTAGAGAGACGTTTTACCATATACAACTAAATGGAATTCATTTTGATTTATGTATAGTTTTCAATTTTGTTTTATCATCATATAGATTTCATATCTGAAGTCATCATGGTTTTAATTATTATTTTTCAGAATAAATTGGTAAATATAATTTTTCATATTTTCAATATTTATTTCAATATGTAATGTTAATTGTGACAAGTCATTTCATTTTGACACCTTAACAGTCCGTAATTTTCTATTTTTGAAAAAGCTGATAAACAGTAAGTAGAACTCGCAAAAAGATGTTCTTTAGAAGAATCAAATAAAAGAGAGTTTCTAAAGAAACTTTAAAAGCATTCATGAAAAATACTTTTTCTAAGGCTTATGGGGTTTTTTTGTTTGTTTTCCAAAAGAAACTAGGTACTAATGGCTTAAAAAAAAAAAAAAAAAGAAAAGAAAATTGGCAACTAAAATCTTAAGTTTACTTTTTTTGGTTCACTTTGGTATATAACCTCTAGTCCTGGGAGGACTGTCTGATTGGAGTTATCAGCTAGTATTAGAAATAAAACAATTATTATTGTTAATGGCATGGAAATGGAGACCTAGCAATACCAGTTTATTAATGAAAGCCTTTCTTTTCATCATTGTACCTCACACTATACTAAAACCTTTGAGAGGTGGTCCTTGAGGTTATTTGCTGCCTCTTAGAAAGATGCACTTCAGACTGGATGAAGTGGATAGGTCACCATATAGCTCTCTTACATAACTTTATGCACACACGCCCTGTCCTGAGCGTTGGAGGAAGCATAACCCTATTTGCACTTCAAGTGAAAAAAAGGCAAAATTATTGTTCACTGTTTTTCCCTGGCTTTTGTGACATATTTAGGTTAAAAAATCAGTATGTAAAGCCACAATAGGTAATGTATTTTGATGAAGAACTTTTTCGTGGTCTCCATTAATTGGATAAATAATTATTTTTTTTTTAGAGAAACCTTGACTGCATCTGTGTACTAGTATATTTGTAATATATATAAATATGTTACGCTATTTGAGCAAGAATGTGTTGCAAAGGCCATATTATTAAGGTTTTGAGAAGTATGTCTATTTCTAGCTTGTAAATTTTTTTTTGCAGTGTGTAATATTTCCATCTGCCTGATCTTCTCAGGATGTAGCCTGTTTCCAAGGAGGATTACAGAGGGGATGGCCAAGGGCAACAATATCAATGTAGGTCTGTCATAGTTGGATAATTGCCCCAAAAGCCCTCTTCATAAATGTCCAAATTACTAATGGACAAATTTTTGTATGATTTTTGATGAGATGTAGATCTTTCTCTCTCCACAGGCTCAGCTGAGTCAGTCTCAGAAAGGTTTTCTGGCAAAAATATCTTTCAAACCCTGTGGTGGGTAGGACAAATGCTCATATTGGTAGCACAACAATAGTATGAGATTGGCCGTATTCTGCTTTTGCCTTCACTGGACTATGCAGCAATCAAGGATATGATTCTAATGTTAATGGTTTGGTTTTATAGCTCCAAATAGATTTAACTACTTTAACTAGCTATTTCATCTAACAATTCAAAGTTAATGTGATTTAAAGTGTCCACAATAGTGATATATTTAATGCCAACTTAGTAATAATTCCCACGTATCTTAAAAGTGCCTGCTTCTTACTAATTTCCACACAGCATTTTAGACACATTAGTGTTCCAAAAACCACTACTATTAATTGCTACATTAATTTACTTTAGCCTATACTTGCAGTGGCATATGCTTACTTTGAGATGCATATTACTAAATTGAGATGCCTTTAAATATCATTCTTAAATTTTCACTTTTGCCTCCTTGTACATACATCAATGTATAATCATGTGTATAAATACATACATATGTATATGTGTTCTGTGAATTCAGTTTTATTTACCTTGATTGCTGTAAACAAATTCATTGAACTGCAAGTGATCTTATTGCCAAAATGGTGGTGCGTAAATGCAACCGTTCTGTTCTTTCATGTGCCTATAGTTGAGTTTCTATTTTGGATATAGCAAGCAGTGATCTCTTAGCATCGTTCTTTTTGGCTTTCCTCACAGAACCCATAGATAGTATGNGCTCACATGGGATGGAATACCTGTGCCCTGCTAGGAGAATTAACCCGGTCCCTCCTGGAACCAGGACAGCATGTCACATATGTTTACATTTAAATTTGTGAAGGTAAATTTCAGGAAGGACTAGGAGGCAGTTTTGTAAGCACCTGGCTTATGCTGTCACTGAAAGGGGCAGGAGAGAAAAATGGCTAATAATAATTGTAGACATCTATATAATAGTTATGATGCCCTAGAAGCCTGCCCTATTTACTGCTACAGGGCGTTAGTTAAGGGCATAACTGAATTGTGACCATTTTTTTTACAGAGAATATGGCATATTGGTTAATTCTAGGCTTAGAAGGATTTTTATGTCTGAGGGATGGCTGCCAGATATTTATATTTTGGGAAAATGTTTTTCTTATGTTCCAGTTACAGTATGGCATTTACAAATATGACTCAATTTTCTTTTTTAAAAATTGAAAGGAAAAAAAAAAAAGGTGGTTTTTTCATATTACGTCCATATTCTATCTGGCAAGAAAATTCTTTGCTGCTTAGAGCAGGACATTCAATAGACAATATACTTAAATCAATAAAATGGTAGAAAATTGCAATGCATGGTCTTAAATGAAGAGTCATTAAAGACAAAATGACTATGTGTTGGTAGCTGAGATGATTTGCAATAGCATATTAGTGATCTGACTACATATATGCAAAAGTAAACTTAGAGGACCAAGACTTAAATCTAGGATAGCAATCAATTTACAATAGGCTGAGCAAAGCTTGAACAAGATGTGTAGCCAGAACTCAGGAAAAGAAATGGCTTTAACTAGATTTGTATATGTTGAAATATGTTAAATGCACATAGCAGAAATAGTTGCTACAGCGAGTTTAGTTGTTTCTTGAATTTATTTTTATATATAATATAAAAATTTTCCCCTGACTTTTGACATCAAATCTGTTCTAAAACGCAGACAGAAAATTCAGCTTCCTTCTGGTTCATCCTGTGTAATTCTGGAGAAGAAACACTCCTCTGATGTTTGCAGCCCATGGAAGCACTGGGAGTTTCCTGAGGTTTTTTCCAGGGTTGTAATGCAAGAACTGAGAAGGGTGATGGGCAAACCCCTTCTATTTGCTTTCTTACAGTGTCTCTCTGGTTCTCACCTCTTTGCTGGAAGAAAACATTTGGGTGTCATGTGTTAGAATAAGGAGGAAATGAAGTTTAGAATATTAGGATTAAACATAGTTAAAGAAGTGGGCGACAGCAAAGATGTTTCATGTGGTTTTCTACCATTAACAGGCTGCATTTAGATATTCACTCCTATATACGCTTCTCCTAACGGTCCTAACAAGTGAATTCTGTGACAGTGGGTCAGGCATTGAGAACTGGTATTTACACGACAGAGTACTTTATCCTTTTGTGTCTCTTCAGTAGGCCAGTTTTATTCTTTTTGTAGCCAAAGTTTGTGGGGTTTTTTTGCTGAAAAGTAGAATATGCACCTAAGTTCTGATAGGAGCCACATCTTGTGCGGTGATGACATTTCCATCCTTTGTAGCCAAAAGAAAAACAAAAGGAAGTATAACAGAGTAGTTTTGTCAGAAATGGAAGACTTGTCCCACTTGAAAGCCCAACAGTTTTTACGTGCCAAGTTTTATTTAACATATTGCACCTAGAAGTTTCTAACCCAACTAGCAATAATTCCTTACTATTCAACAGGTATAACCTAGTAATCTCCTGTAAATGACAGAATTGTGTATGATGGACTTGCTTTCTCCTCTCGTTAGTTGCTATCAGTGTTGTGTCGTGCAAATTCAAAGTAGTTCTGGATGCTTGGATTTTGTGTTGTCTCAGCTGTGCCTTCTGCTGTCTGCTGACTCGGTTTCAGCTTCTTGGAAATTTGCACTGTTGCAAGTAAAATAGACTCTCCCACACTTTGCTCTATTTAAAATAGCCTTGGGCATTTTTGTTGTATTAATGGACTTGTCCAGCAATTTCACTTCTATGCAGCTTATTATCTACAAAATCTGATAGTTTAAAAAGCAGTTGCTTTCCTAAACACCTCTAGTTGTTGGAACATAGGGTTTGAGAGGTGAATTGTTCACGCCAGACATCCTCCAGAAAATCATCTGATCTATCTTATGCTACTTTTTTTTTTTTTGATTAAAATCCTAAGGGTAATTTGAAGGTAAATTTCCATTTTTCAGTTTCAAGACCATAAAATCATCTGTGCTAGCTGGATTTAAAATTACATCTTTGGACTATACGTTAGATTTCAGATATCCTTGAAATTCCCAAACTTCCTGTGGAAGAGAGAGACAGATGTGTCCCACCTGTTTGCTACAGTCATAGTGGACAGAAGTTGTTAAATTACTTTTTAATGCCCTTTTGTGCTAAGCGAAAATTTTTGCAAAAATAGATCATTTTCATCTTTCTCAATTTGGGGATTTCAGAAAGGATAAAAAGGTTGTAGGCTTTGCTTCTTGTGAGAAAGGCATTATTTTGGGTACTGTGGTCCTGAGCATGGTAACTCTTCAGGGGGCACGTGTTTCTGGTTCCATCACCCTGATGCCTCTCTTGGCTGCGTAGCCATCTACTGAAACTGCGGGTCTTGTCTAGCCTCAGGGGAGAAAAGGAAATAAACATTGTAATGAGGTACCTTGTAGCAACAAAAAAAGCCCTACAGTGAGATGCTCGTCTGCCACTCTAGTATATCAGCTTTTGCACCAGCTCCCTCTTTCAGTAGCATCTCAACTAGTATTGCCTTTTGCTTTCTTAAGAAAAATAAAAATTATAAACACTGTGGATATCTTCATGCAGGCATTGAAGTGACCACTAAAAGTGTCATGTGAGTTTGAGAGTCAAAACTGTACATGTTAAATGCCAATTTGAAAAATATGTTAACCATCTTGGACATTAGAGCCTTTCACAGCCTCTGTCCTAGGGATTGTGGCCCAGTGGATACACAGTGTGGCATGCAATGACACAGAACTTCAGATGAAAAATGTTTTCTTTCAGAAGTTTGTCTTAAACCAAAAACAACACAAAAACCACAACAAAACCAAAACCAGAAAAAAACAACTCAACCAACCAAACCCCCCCCCAAATAACAAAACAAAAGAAACCAACCAAACAAAAAAAACCCAAAGAAAAAACCAAACAAAACCCCAAAGCTTTCTGTTGCCCCAGTTAAACATGTAAGTTTTCTCAATTTTGGGTATCGCTTGTCATTCTTTTTATCTCATGTAACCATATAACACTAAAATGCTTTATATGACAATAGGGGCATATCCAAGCATTGCAAGAAGTGAAAAGTAATTTGAATCAGACTTGTTTGTACATGACAGTCTCCGTACTGTGAAGAAGTGTTTCCACTATGTTAACTGGTTAATTTTTTTGTGCTGGTGCTCATGCTGGTAGGTTTGATTACTGAACTTTCAGTTGCCAACACTCACCAAAGTTAATTCAGTCTGACATGCAGGTGTTTAGTTTTGCACAAGAAATGAGGTGAATTGGATTTGTGTGCAAATTGTCAAGGCTGTTAGAGTATACATACACATTTATAAGAACCCTTCCATCCTGCATGCAGGTGTTCAAAGCAGGAACATCTAGCAGAAAGAAATGGAAATGTAGTAAAATGTCTCAAATTCACGTCATGTAGCTGGTAGGAAGCGTTGAATATTTTCGAATTACCCATGGAGAATGCTGCATGATTATGTAGAATTTTGAGTAAAAAGCATCAATCATCTGCATTAACAAAGGAAGCTTTACCCTGCCAACGTAATTATTTGGAAATCCTAGGGCAGGACCTGTCAGATACCGGATCTTGTCTTGCACAGTGATTATAGAGCCAGCATAAGATAAGGAACTTGATGTCCAGCATGTTGCTTAAGTGAATTCATTGTTGTTTTAAGCCAACAAGGTATCAGCACTGGCCCAAGGTGTGGGCTGAAATTTTTTCCCTAATCACGCAAATAGTTCTGTTGAAGCTCCCAAGGAATTCAGCACAGAAATTCTTCTACTGTTACTTCTGATGATAAATAAACCGAAGAGCTGGACTTTTTGTGTCACAAAACAAATCATACGCCTCTTCTGCCTCAGTTCTTCCATATATTAAATTGGAATACTGAAGCCTACCTCCTTGCAGGGGTGTTGTGAAGATTAATTAATTAGTTTGTAAAGTGCTTTGATCCCATAAAACACTACATAAGTGCCAAGCCTTATTATGAAGAATTATAAGGTGCCAGCTTTCATATGCACTTTGGGATAGCTGTTTTATAGATACAAATCTGTTCCGCTCTCCCTAGAATTGCATTGTTTCGCTTCTCCTACATAGCAGCCCATTCCACAAATGAGCTGATTTTAGGAAAGATGCAATTTTTGGAATAAAAAGGAGATCCCTGACTGTCACAAATATATTTTTCAAGTAAGGACTCTTACATTAAAGGCAAATTTTGCTATAGGATTTGGAATGGTATTTCATAACACCTCTGTCTGCAGGGGATGGAGGGTAGTTGGATTTTCAATACCTCCTGTAACTGAAAGAAAACAAACATATCTTTCTACTTCAGTTCCTTTATTAGGTGGGATAAGTATTCAAGAGGATCTTTGGCTTTATTTTATATGAAGTGGTTGTTAAATCATTAGTATGTAAATAATTAATTCAATTAAGTTTAATAAAGAAAAAGCTTTAAGTCACAGGAATCTCTTCCATTAAAAGCTCTATTATCCAAGGTTATTACATTGCAATGAAGTGAAAAAAATTCTGAGTTTTATTGCCAAGCAGACAAACTGGCATTTACTCTATATTAGCAAGAAAATCTCCATCAGCTATAGAACTATGCGATAGTTTAAATTGCTCCAAGGGTATTGTGTATTCCAAAAACAAATAGAGGTCATCAAACATTTAATCTCTAATCAAAATTAAAATATTAGCATAATTTTGACTTGGAGCAATCTGTCATTTTTCCCTTCTGTAATGTCTTATATCACGTCACTTTAGCTGGTTGTTGGTGATCCTGACCATGGAAATTTTCATATAGGAAGGACTTAAGTAAAATTTCAGAATGATCTGATCCAGGCTCAGCTAAGGAGATGGACACTAAGTGTGTGTATACACACATATGGTCAAATACATGACATGTATTATGTATATCAGTTTGCATATATATTTGAGGGCTGTGCTGCCATCCCACATGACCTGGACATGCTGGGCAGAGAAGAACCTAACGAGGTTCAACAAGGACAGGTGTAGGGTCCTGGACCTGGGGTGGAAGAATTTTGGGCACCAATATGCGTTAAGGGTAGATCTCCTGGAAAGCACTCTGAGAAGGATCTGGGAGTCCTGGTGGATAGCAACCTTTCCATGAGCCAGCAATGTGACCTTGTCTCCAAGAGGGCTAATGGAATCCTGGGCTGCTTAGGGAAGAGTGTGGCCAGTAGGTGGAGTCAGGTCATTCTTCCTCTCTACACTGGTGAGGCTACAACTGGAATAATGCATCCAGTTCTGGCCTCTCCAGTTCAAGAGAGACAGGGGTCTACTGGAGAGAGTCCAGTGCAGGGCAACAAAGACAATGGAGGGATTGGAGCCATCCCCCTTATGAGGAGAGGCTGAGAGAGCTGGGACTCTTTGTCCTGGAGACGAGAAGGCTGAGGGGAGACCTTATTTATGTTTACAAGTACCTAAAGTGTGTGTTTAAGGAGGGTGGAGCTGGACTCTTTTCAGCAGTTTCCAGCAATAGGACAAGGGGCAACAGGTACAAGCTGGAACATGGGAAGTTCCATTCGAATATGACAAATATGATTCTTTCTGGTGAGGGTGGCAGAGCCCTGGCAGAGGCTGCCCAGGGAGGGTGTGGAGTCCCCTTCTCTGGAGACCTTCAAGCCCTGCTTGGATGCAGCCCTGAGTGATGTGCTCTGAGCAATCCTGCTTTAGCAGGGGAGTTGGACTAGATGATCACTGGCAATTCCATGATTCTGTGATTCCGTGTATATATATTTATGAAGTTTGACTTGTACTTTTTTTTTTGTCTAAAATGGGTAACATCTGAGATGGAGGCCATAAGTAGGAGCAGAGTCAGAGAGTTTTAGGAGTGAAATGTTAAAACCTTAAATGTGCAAAAGAAAAAAAAAAGTGTTATGATATTGTATTTAGAACTAATAACACCTCTTGTCCCCTGTTTGTGTGGGTCCCAAATAGTAAATTTTTGTTATTCTTGTGATTGTACAGGTGAAGTTGGGGGTTCTTCATACACTTTTATGAATGTTACTGTAAGACAGTGGTAAATACTGTTTCTTAAATGAAAGGGCCTTTTCCTAGTAAGCCTTTTATCTGAAGGTGCAAGTATTTTGCTTATTTTTCATTCCAGTTAAATGTCTCATTTCAGTGATTTTATTTTTCTTTTTCCAAAAAAATTTCCTTTTTTTTGGAATGTCTTTTCTGTGAAATGCTAATTTGTTCACCCATTGTTTCATCTGATATTTTAATTGAGCTTTACAAAATGGTAAAATGTTTTTTAAGAAATAAGAATTGTGTAAATTCCTGAAATCCAAGTATTATTTTTTTTTCCCTGAATATCCTGATTCTATTTTCTATATTCCTCTGAAAACTTGAATTTCTTATGGCCCTCAATGTGCAAAGCAGCTGAGGAGACCTTTTGTTGGAACGATATTCACACCTGCTTAGGAGAGAAACTAGGATATATGACTAGAAATTCTGGGGGGTTTGTGCTTGCAGATAAGTTCTCCAGACTCGAGCTGTGTGTAATCATCCACAGAAAAGCACTTTTAAATCACTCTCGTCACTGATCCGTAGGCTATAGTGCAGGCACTTGTGTTAGCTGTTCAGTAAATAGTTGTTCTCTGATTTGCTTGTGTACAAAAGCAATACTTTTTTTTTTCATTTATTTTTCTGGTGCTTTTTTCTTTCTGAATAGGCATCGTTAGGACACCCCTTGCTTTCTGCCACTCTAGAACCATGTAACTTGAGAAAGAGAGCAGAAAAAGTTTGGAAAACCATTCTTTTAAATTGACTTGAATGAGCCATCTGTATGAGCAGATGGCAAAAATGTCTTGGGGCAAGAAGGAGACTGTGAGATCAGAGCACAAGGAAAGAACTATGTGCAAACATGTTCTAGTGTCGGAAGCAAAAAGGACCTTGGTGATTACCTCAGTGACATGAGCTGGAGACTGGTCCCTCAGAAATTGCTATGTCCGTAGCAGAAGATGTTTTGAGGGTCTGTAATCAATACAGTATAAATCCCTGTGGCTGATGGTCTGAGGACACTCATTTCTGGGCAACTGCCAGAAAACACCCAAATATTCAGGTTCCTAAATTATTCTCATTAAGCATTTCATGGGGAGGGGTTGCCAGAGTGCGTTATCCTACCCAGCTTCTGAGCTGAGAAATTAATATCTTTTTTCCTTCTCATACAGTACAACACACCATTCTTAAGACTGTCGAATGTACATGAAATCTTTCAATGGGTTATGATTTTGGTTGTATGGTGACTGTTGCTGGCAGTGAAAGGCCCTTCACAAACGGTGTGAAAATAGTCACAGTTTATGTTTTCATTTGCTGACACTGGTGTTTCTTGGGACACTATTTTAAACATATCGCATTTTGACATATTTACTCAAACAATTTGTCTTGAAAATTGAAAGGCACATAAAATCATAGGAACTTCTTATGCAAAAAATCTCCTTTCCCCAAAAGCCCTGTGCAGGGTTGCAAAGCCACTGGGGATTATAGAGCTAACATTTGCTTCCACTAAGAAAACGTAGAGATAGACCTTAACAACCAATGCCAGACTAAGTTGTACAGTAGAAGGTGTTTTATACAAGTGCTTATGGAATATTTATTCAGTATATATTGAAAAATGTTATAGCACATTCTTTTCAGTATCAGAATGGAAGAAAATGAGGAATGAGTAGCTGTTGGGGAAGCACTTTGAGATCTCCATTTCAGCTGCATTAACAGAAACTGGTGCGGTACAGTTGGGAACTAGTGTTCTGGCACTTATTTTGGAGGCTTTCCTCTCATTGACCATAACTTTTCTTAACTCTTATTGTGTTATTTCTGTCAGTCCTAAACCTATCTCGATTTGGAGATCTCTGGGGAAATATGAGAAATGGTGGAACTAGAAGGAAAAAGTTATTACAATATTGCTATCCACAAATGCTGTCCTCTTCTTGGCTATTTGTGACTTTTTGTTACTGGTGGAAATGTGAACCACAATTAGCTAATAATAATTAGTCTTTGTATCATTCTTTTTACATATATAGATAATATATATGTACTTCTTTATATATATGTATAATTCAGTACATATTTATAAAAAAACAAGATGTGTGTTTTACAATAATAGCCATGTACCTTAACAAGTCAATATAGCTGAGATACTTACATAAGAAGAAACAATCCAAGAAAATTCTGAATGCTTCTGCTTTTGTGGGAGAGGAACAAAATACTAATTTACTGTGATGCTAAGGCTTCTTACAATCTACTTCATAGATATTTTTACCAAGATATTATTAATTTCAGGCAATGAAAACCACTTGGAAAGAGCTTAGAAATCCTTTGAACTCAGATGATTACAGAGTGTTTGTATGTGGTTAGCTGAGGTGGTAAATGTTTTTTAGACCTTGCTGATAAGCTCAATCCATTCAGTGAGACTTCATCATCTGTGTTTTCATCTCATCGTTCTCTCTCTAAAATATGTCTCGTATCTGTGCCATTTGGTTCTGTATGTAAAAAGCAGAGATAACAATCAGTGCACAAGATGGGCAACAAGAGAAAGACAAGGAGGCACATACTGAATATTCATCCCTCTCCTTCTTTTTTTAATTATACACATTAGAAGCTTATTTCATAATTGTATCCCAGACTACATTTTATTCTTGGCTAACAACTGAGAATAAAGCACTCTGCATCTTTAAACATTAGTCTGTGGGCTGTTTCTACAAGAGTGTATTCAAAGTATGCGTAATTCTTATGCCCGAGTTCTGCATTATGGTTATCCTGAAATGCCTTTGAATGTTGTTTCATAGTGTTAGTGTTGCTGGAGAGTTGTCACATAGGACAGAGGAGATGACTTGTTGCTGTTGGATTTTTAAAGAGGTAATAGAGTAGCCATAAGAAAGATACACCATTAGTCGTTTTCGTGGAACTTCGGTATGCCTTCAAGAAAATACACTCTAAAATAGACTTGTGTAAGAGCATTGTTGTGTGTTAAATAACTTGCCTCCCACCCTCAATCAAAATGAGTAGTTTATTTCCTTTTGTGAGAAGAGGTACTGAAGATATAGTCAAGGTTAATTACTTTTTCATAGCCTTCTGTGTTCAGCTTCTGATGCAAGATGGTTTTATGTCATAGAGAAGACACAATGTAATTTCAGGGAAACTATTTGCATGCAATTTGGACTGAAGGATACTGACAAAATGTTGGATGCTGGTGTCTAGGAATGTGATCTTAGTTTGCAGTTCTATATGTCTTTAACAGTACAGATACATAAAACCCGATTCTGAAGGGTCCTGAAGTCTTTTCCAGATACCTTTCCTGCAGGATTCAAAATGATGTTTTAAAAATGTTTAGCTTAAAAAAACCACAAAACCCAAAACAACTGAGGAACCACAAGGATAAGTTGCAGTTCCAGAAAAGATGAAAATACCATTGCTTGAGAGTATAAAGTTCTTCATACACAAGGACTAGGAAGAAACCTTCCCCCTGCACAGGTGGTTCTGGAGGTACCTGTTGATGTTGCATGTGGGGTCCCACTCATGCAAAACATCACCAACTGCCATTTGCTGTTTGTCAGGATTCCTGACATCATGTCTCCTCTGCTGCTTCTTTGATTTAGCTGTACAGACCAAAGCTTTTAATGCATCTGAATATCGTGGCACTCTCTTTTGTTATATTGAACACCTGATGTTAATTATTTCCAAAACCAGCTGAAAACATCATGTGTAGGGATATCTCAGAATCTAATACTGTGGTGTTACTTATTTCCTTTGTGTTATTATTTTGTATCCACAAGTACTGAAGGCATTTTTCATTTGTTGAAGGAGAGAGACTCCTATTCCATCTGCCTTATCTGCACACAGCTTGTGTGTCTAAGGCATTTAATTTTCTTTAAGTTTCATCTTTTCAGTTTTATTTCGATACACCTTCATTTTCATTACAATCTATAGCTGCAATCTATAGGATTGCTAGGAAAATATACTGTCTTGAACACAGAAATAAGGGTAAGACTGAATAAAGGCGCTGCTGTTGTTAGCAGTGGGAATACTACCCTGCAGAACTGAATGCAAGAAAAAGGGCATGGAGACTAATATTTGTTTAATGTCAAAAGTGAAAGTAAATGTTACGTGTTATGTTTGCTATTCATTATAGCTATTATAAGTTCTTATTAGAAATTGTCCAGAGGAAAGTATATATATTAGATCAATATAAGGCAATTTGGAAATACTTGACTAATAGATACAATGCCTGAACTACAGAGCTTCAAGAAGGGAAAGATAATTATAACTTAACCTTATGAAAAAAAAAAATTCAAAAGCATTGCTAAAGCAGTTCTACTCACTTAGTTTTCTTNAAAGCAGTTCTACTCACTTAGATTTCTTCCCCTTTTTTTTTTTTTACTGAAGCCGCATTTGTCAGTACAATAAGCAGCAAAACCAACTTTTAACTTTGTTTTGTTAAGTAATGGATTTGTGCATTGTGTTTTGTCTTATACTGGATACGTTACTGATGGCCAAGCTGACAAACCTAGAAATTTGCTGGGCCTGAGCAAATATCTCAAAATATCACTACTTTAAATTTGCCACATCCCCACTCCATTTTGCAGGCGTGGGAAACTAAAGAATAATGTTGTGCATATGGTAGAGAACAAGAAGTATTTATAGAAATAAGGTATCCTCATATTTTCAGACTTCTAAAATTCCACTTCAGTTGACAGAAATGAGCAGTAATTGAGGCTTTATTTATGTTCATTAGTTTTGACAGGGATGAGCAAGTGAAGTTATATTCCTTGTAATTATTTGTTGTTCAGCTGTTCTTACCAGCCCTAGAAAATACGATGTTCAAAGTGTTTTTTAGGCCTGAGCTACCACTGTCTTCTAACGTGGCAAATAATCCTTTGTCCTTCATCCTGAAAGTTTGATATCAGTTAAGAGAACAAGGTGTCAACTCTGCCTCAAAGGATTTATCTG
>VZTM01022976.1:2669-14395 GCA_013400555.1 Jacana jacana | reverse complement strand
GCGGGAGAGTTTCCATTTATCTAAACAGGTGCTTCTCAGTGTTGGCAGAAAGGGTTAGTGTTAGCAAAAACATTCCCCTTCTCTATTCCCCTATTCTCTATTACTTTTGTAATATTTACAATACAGAGTAGTATTGAAAATAAATTGTATAGGTAAACAGATCTGTGGCTGGCGGAGTGAGAGGTTCTCCTCACTTGTAAGTCATCCAGTATATTCTTAGCACTGACAAAGTTATCCTGCTGTCTTGTTTCCTTTGAAAACACTTCTGACTTAGCTTAACTCTACTTTTCTGCCTTATCACTTTATGCTCATCCAGGCTTCCTGTTCAGCAGTTTCCTAATGTAAAGTGTGTACAGTTTCTAAATCTTTAGAAAAAGCCAGTTGTGTTTTTACAGTCAGGTTTTCATTCAATTAGACATTGTTTATCCCAAGTCATCCTTTTCCTCTAAAATTTGTAATGTGGTCTATTTTTCTTTTCTTCCCTATTGTGAAAATCAAGGGGGGAAGGAGGAGGGTTATCTTAGATTAATAGCATTAGATTGTCAGTTGATCTTAATGGCATGCTTCTGCTTACTAACTACTTCAAAATGCATCGTTTTCATCCAACTTCAGTGGGACCATTTTTAGAGTATTGTTTTGGAGCCACTGTGACAGCTTCAGTAAATGGTGAGTTTTAATTCGTTTGTCTAATGAAGATTAGGATCTTGGCTAATGACTACATAGTCATAAGTGATGATGTTTTTCCCTCCTACTCCCTCGTTGCTCAGAACATATATTAATTGTGCAGATGGTGGTGGCTTAGCTTTGTGATAGTTTGCTTTCCATCTCCTCCTCTCATGACATTTACACCATGCAAAGAGGGTGTATTGCGATCTCCTTATTTATGAAGATTTGTGATTCATCACCTGCCTTTTAAATGAAATACTAAGATTATATCTTGTTGCTAAGAGGCAGAATTTGGATATGCACTTTCTTTTTTTAAGCACACCTGTGCCAAGCTTTGCCTGAAACCTTCAAGCAAACCACAGCCAGAAGCACTGCATTCTCATTTTCATTCCTATTTGACAGCATGTGAAACTTGCCTGTTTTATATGGGGTAACTACAAGTAATTCTTTATGAGTTCAGAAGATTGACAGACTTTTCAGGCTGTAACGTAGCTAAAACTTAAGCCAAGATTCACAGGTATTTCAGTTTCACTGCAAACACTTCTTCGAATTACTAGAATTCAAGTGTGATTTGTGAGTGACAGAACGTCAATGCTTTTACTTGTTTGGTTTTGGGGTTTTTGTTGTTGTTGTTTTTTGTTTGTTTGGGGTTTTTTTGTTTGTTTGTTTTTTTCTTTTGTTTCTTACTCATGCATTTACTCGTTGTTTGCAAGAGACACCAGGAAAAATAATAATTTAAGCACAACTCCTTAAAATTTCATTTCTTCTTTGATGTCATCTGTCTGTCGTGGCCATCCTACTCACCAGATAGTCTACTATCGTTTCTTTCACGGAATAGTATTGCTGTTTCTGTGTTATAACATTATCTACATTTGTTCTTCATAAAACTCACCGATTTTTATATATTTTAGTCATGATTTAAAGGCTTGCTTACTTTTAAGTATCACTTCTGCGTTCCTGATCACTATTTGCAAATGTTAGGGTAATTGGATTTGGTCTTCATGCTTTATTTTGCTCTTCATTTGTTTAGGAAAGATCTTATGTTGCGGGTACAATCAAAGGAAGTTCAGGATTACTCCTTACAAGTGATTTTTGCAAATTAAGAGAACATTTATCTTCCTGTCAATGAGAGTTCTACCTCTGGTGTCTCCTTATGAAGTATATGTGTATTGTCTGTGGCAGTACAGGGACTACTACCTCGGTGTATGAAGCTGCTGGCAAGGGGAGGGGGGGAGGGGGCAATGAACTCTTGGGTCACAGAGGAGTAGTGCTGAGAGAGCATCAGTGGCTTGGAGGGATGTTTGTTAAGTGTTGAGGTTCTTGAGATACAGACGGTCAGAAGTGTGAATGGAGAAGTGATGTAAAAAGTAGTAGAAAAAGTGATGTAAAGGGATGTAAAAAGGAACTTGTTTGTCCTACAGAGAGAGTTGTAGGCTGGCACCAAGTGCATGGTTTCCGCTACCTAACGCAGAATATGCAAAGGCTTTGCATAACGTGCAGTTAGCCCTCTGAGTAAAGTGCTGGTATGCTGAATTTGGGAGGCTCTCTGCTATTCCAAGAAGAGAGAAGTTATTAAGATCTTGTTAAGGTCCTGCAGAAATGATCAAACTGATTGACTTAGAAAATTATTTTATTTGTGTAAATGAAAAGGTGAGACAGATCTACTGTACCACAGACGTACTTGCATGCTTTCAGAGTCATAAGTACAAGATTGTGAAGAGTACAGCAGTTCTGAGCAAGCTGTTTATCACCTCCCTGTCTGTATCTCTATGAAATGTGGATTATAATAGAATAAAGAAAATTAGAATAAATTAATAAAAACTATTATATTATATTGATATGATTATATAATAATACAATTATATTTGTATACTTAAAATAATATATATAATATTTAATCATATTATGTGGTTTATAATATATAATGTAATTTCTTGATGAAAAGTGGGTTGTAATTATAAGACTGCATGTGACTTTTGAAGGCCTGCTTCCTTACTGTAGTACTGACATTCATATGGTTAGTCCTCTTATTTGTCAAGTTGGAAGAATATAAGGGGAAAACCACTTAACCTTAACAAGAAAGTTACTAAACTGCTGACAATATTTGCTAAATTTCCATTCTATGATTAGGAATGAGATTTACCACCTAGAAGAGAGATTTTGTGGGTTTGCTAGCTCTAGCTTTATATTAAATGAACATATGTAATGCATGACAGTAGTGATGAATTCTGGTTGGTGCTTGAGAGATCTGAAAATTTGTATATGAAATACCAAAACATTGAGACAATGAAAAAGACCCCCCCAGCACAAAACCCAAACCAAAAGGTTGGATATTTCTCCCTGTGTGGCAATTAAATAGATACTCGTGAATATGTATTGTGAAGTTAATACTGTGAAATAAAATTACTGGGACTGGCTTATACAGAACTATCTTACCCATTCAAGACAAAGAAGAGATAATTTTCATGTACCTTTCTGTATTTCTCACTGGAGAATCCTGCCTGCCCTTGCTTATTTCATTATACAGCATTCTCTGCTCCTGTCCCCATATTGCAGGCAGCGCTGACTTGAGGTCCACAAACCTCCTAAGATTTTTCTGTTGAGCTGTTATTTTTAAAAAGCTCTTCAAGCATCTTTCCTTTATTATTATTCCTCATGGAGGGAGTGGTGCAAACTATTATTATCCTTGCATGTTAACAAAATGTAAAGGTGTTCTAGCTGGGTGGTTAATAGAAACTATCATGGCCTCTTACCATCACTGGGTATCAGATAAGAGTGTTATGCAGACATTCATAATATGAAAGATTATAAAAAGACACTTAGAGCTCTTAGGACAGTGAAGAGCCCTCTGATAAACACCAGATTTGACACAGGAGAACGAATTTAAACTCTTGAGCTTTTAAGTTCTTGCTTTATAAATGTGAATCCTATAAAGCACTGGTTTTGCTGCTAGAAATTCCCTCCTCTAAAGCCTGTCAAACAGGCTGGTGGTCTAAGAAGCCATCCTCATTTTGTCAAAGGGCTGTGGCTGGGTGGCTACTGGTCCCATGCCTGGGCTCAGGTGTGGGTAAGAATGTGTTGAAAAGGACACAGCAGCCATTGCGCTGAAACCACTGCTGTGCCTCTGCGATGGCTCTGAGCTGAACCTGCTGCCTGAGCCATGCTTTCACCTTGTGGGTTTATGCCAGTGTTTGCAGTCACCTCAAAATACCTGGGGTTTAATCAAGAAAATGCCTTCCTGATGCTCTGAATTTAATGTACTGAGTGTACATTATGTGTTGTCCTATTGTTTATGTATAGAAGACTTTTAAGTAAAGCATGGGAGTAATATTAGAGATTGTTTAATTAAAAAAAAAAAAAAAGAGAAGAAACAAGGATGTATTTTCTACAGCAAAATGATCATGTTGAAGAAACCTCCATGATTACATACATACATAGAGAGGAAGTGCAGCTATTCTTGCGTTCCAGTCTGTATGGATGAAAATCTCTGTTATTCTGCTCTGCTTTACCTAGTTTGCCTTTATTCTGACTGTTAACTGTCTCCTTGTTGGATGGCTTTTAAAGTGTGACTCCTGCTTTAGGACATGGAAAATTCATTTTACTTTTGTCTCAGGATTTTCCAAGGGTTAGAATTGTATGGATTACTGCTTTGCTGTAAAGGTTCTGGAAAGAAACAATATAATTCAGGTCCATGGTAGAGAGTTTTTACTGATTTTTTTTTTTTTCCCCCTTCACCTTTTTGGAGCTGAGAATAATTCTGCTTATGAAGAATCCACTTAAATTTCTTGTATCTATTGACATTTCCCTGTAGAAAAGGAGCCTTCTTGTTCTGACTCATGAAAGCCAAAAGGAATAGGAGCTTTGGGCTCTTATCTTACTTCTGTAGGAATTACTAAATAAGTTGCCATCATAAAACTGAATGTGCCTTTTCTACTGCAGATCATTTTGACTTTCACATTAATTTTTAACGTGAGTAGAATTTCCTTTCTCCAGAATGGTGAAAATACCTTCCAGTCTCTTGAGTCTTGGGTGACTCCCTGAACACAGAGTCAGGTAATTGGTAATATTCTTGGTGGCCTTTTGTGAGAAGAAAGGGTTTTGCAGAATTGAATCTGTCAGAGAGTGTATAGATTAAGAATTTAGAGAAGTAGTAGTTCAGTTTCTGCATGAGTTGATCATCCAGAGCACAAGTTCTTCACTGACAGAGGAGGGTGTGAGAGCTGCAGGTTGTGTAACCACCACCACAATCTGCTGTGAAGGCAGTTTCCATGAGGACCTGTCCCCAGCAATTGCTGGAGATCGACTACTGCAGCCATTTGTGGAGTGAGGAGGGGAGAGTTACGCACTAAGACCTGCACAGTTCAACAGACACAGACCCCAGAGAGAAACAAGCCTCTGATCTTCCGAAGTGTTGCTCTATAGGGCAGTGGAGCTACTGCAGTTAGTCTCTCAAGACAGAAGCGGGTGGCCTGGGGGCAAAGGTTACCTATGATAATCTCCACTTCCTCCTTTCTACACTTTTGGCAGCAGTGTATTGTCTGCACGATTTTTGCATTGAAGCAGTGCATATTTTGTGGAGAAGATACTCCCTTTCTCCCCTTGTTCTTCAATTATTTAATTAAACATTGTATCTTTATCATCCTGGAATAAAAAATGTCAATGTAGGGTGCGTTTACAGCCCAATGTATTCACTAGAACTAAGCACTAGTTATTTCAGGCACTGAGAATTAAGCAGTCACCAAATCCTTGTGTCTCCTCAGAAAGTTCTAGCTCTCTTCCATAGTTTAAAAGAGCGTCTGTTAAATTCAATGTAATATCAGAGTTGTAAATTAGCTATTTTTCAAAAATGCAATGAATTTTAATCTTCTTATACTTTTGTGTATATATAGTTGAACTGCTAGAACCCACCCCCCTCCCTGCGAGATTGTGAGGAAGGTGTTTTATATGTTCTGAAATGCATTGTTATACAATTTTCTCTAAGAAATTTATGAATTATGAAATTTTTTTTTCCTGATAAAAAGGACACAACTGTTTTAAAGATGTTTTGTATTTATGACTTATTTGTAGTACACAACATGTCTTGGGTGGTAGCAATATACATTTTTTAGAGAAAAAAGCTGACATAATACACTCTATTTCAATGCTGACGTTATCTGAGTGAAATAGACATGCAATTTTCACAACCAGAATAAGGAACATGTTTTGCCAGATATTTGAAAATAAAACTTTCCGTTTTCCAGTGGTGGTCTAGCTGGAGGAGATGTACTAGCTCTTTATTCCAAGGTTCTCTATTACATACTGAGTCATTCAGCCATCGTGCTCATATTGTTTCTGTGTTCTATAAGTCCTGTAGGTTTTTTAGCATTCTCCCTTTTATTTATTTTTATTTCTTTTGAGAGGGAGAAGTGAAATGAATGCTGAAAGACAAGGATACATTTCCCAGTGATAAAATATTAAAATTATGAAGTGCTCCTCTGAGCTTTTGTACCATAGCTGCTGCATTGTGTTATATGGGTGTTATTTTCTAGAGGAGCACATAATACTTCAGGCTTAAATAACTTATGTCTAAAGATGAGGTTATTGTACCAGAAGATTTTACTGCAGAGTGATGTGCGCTTTTTGCAGGGATTTAAATTATGAACATGATGTCATGGCTGAGTTTTTGACTCAGTGGCAGGATAGTAGGCAATGCTGTTTAATATAAAGAACAACTTAGCTATATGCAGAAAGATATAGCATTGGGCATCACTGCATGGAAATCTGCAACAAAATTCTGATTCTTCTGAGTCAGAATTCCTTCACTATGAAATAACAGCCAAATTCTCCAGTTTTCCATGACGCTTCCCAGCTGGCATGCAGATGGCACAACACGTTATTCTTGAGCATAGAAATGCAAAGCTTCTTCCCAAGAAATATATTTTAGTTTTCTCTTCAATATCCTTTTTTACCAGAAATATAACCAGCAACAAAATCTAAAGGAGGTTGAAATTTTTGTTGTGTTTTCCAACTCTGTGTTTTATCAGCTACAAAAGTTTTTTCTGTCTTGTATCACCTTTAGAAGATGCATTAGTAACTTACCCTTCTTAACCCTAACTTATTTTATGGTTGTGCCTTTTAGATTTAACAAATGCATTTAGTGCTCTTAGAAAGAGTACCTAACTATTAAAGTATTACACACAACAGAAACAAGGGGGAAATATCTACGTGTCATTAGATAGCCAGTCCCAAAAGGAGTAAGAAAAATGTGCTAAGTTGGATCTTAAGTTGCAATACTCATGAGATGTTGAGAAGTGGCATTAGAAGAGAGCATATTACAGATTCTGTGTAGACTGTTCATATAATTTCATCTCAAACTGAGACATCAACATCAATAAAGCAATTGCTGATTTTTCCTATAAAGCTAAACTGAGGAACTCTATATGCAGGGTATAGTTGAAACATTACAGCAGTTTGTAACTGAGTGTTCAGACTTAATGACGGACTTGAAGAAATGTCACTGTTGTTTATCCTCTGCTAGAACCAACTCAACTTATCATCACAAGGGAAGCTTATCTTTTACGCAAATGGGCAGGAGGAGGAAGAATTCTGTAAACTCTATAATTAGCAATAAATCTATTTTAATTTAAAAGTAGATATATTAGTATGTCTAACAACCTTGACACATCTGCCTCAACCCAATATTATTGTTCAGGAGAGAGATTTATCACACTGCAGGTTTGTTCCCAGGTTTCCAAGTATTTAAAATCGGTTCTGCTGCCTGCCACCACTGATGTTTCCAACTGTCATGCAGTAGGACTGTTTCCAAGAAGCACAAGTGAACAGTGAGTTGAGCTGCAGTACATGCTTTTACTAACTATTTAAGAGAGTCTGTGATTCCCAGACAGTGTGTGCGGAGGATTCTTCTGAAGTTCACGATGAAGAAATGCAGTGTTTTATAGAGTGTGATAACCTTGCAAGCGCTTTGGGTTGTTCCTGATACTGTTAATGGGGAGTCATAGTCTGCCTTCACATATGCAAATCTGGAGCAGAATCTCACCCTGCATTCAACAGGATGTATGTGTGTGCATTTAAAGAAAGAATTTGTGTTTTTCTAGGCTCTAGCTTTGTCTTTGACTCAATAGGATCATGATCTGTCAGTGCTAGAGTAAAGAGAATGTTATATAATTCTCATGCTACCACTCTACTCAGAGGAGCTGTCTGAAATTGTCACCTCCTTTCTCATCGTTTCTGTTGTGTCTTTAATCCTGTAGTTACAGGTCAGGTCTGGTACCTTCTAGGCCAGGGATAAGCTTCCCTTGCTGCTTATTCCTTGTAGCTTTGCAGAGCCACTGCAACTCTGGGAGGGACTTAGATTCTGTCCATCTCCACATTCCATTAGCGTTCTCCCCAGTCTTTCAGTGCTGCGTTTTCTTTGCTGGTGATGTCAGAACTGTTTAAGTTGCTATTTTGAATTTCAACTCCCACTTGAACTTGTCAGAAGAGCAGTATCTATGGGATTTTGAAAAACTGCCCCATACATAGCATGGAAAATAAGTACTATTAGCACTGCTGGGATGGTATTTCTTACAAGTATTCTTTTCTGCATGATTTTAAGTTTGGAAGTGTTATAAAAAGTTCTTTATGGCCTTCAGCTTTGGCCTGTGAAAAGAGCAGTGCCACTTCCCAGCTCTTATTTGAATCATAGATCCTCCTGCAAGGGCAGATTTTCAGCTTTCCCAGAATAATAGTTCATCTGAGTTATTTTGAATTATTGATAGCAAACTTAACCTTCCCTGCAAATTAGTTGTGGCCCAGGTTTCTTTGCACTGTAGCAATGCTTGGTTTGACACCTCAAGTTTTCTTAAGGTTTACTTCATAATGTTTTATTTAGTCATTTTAGTGCTTTAGGGTTTGCTTTTCTTTGCCTTTTTGATTTTTTTTTCCTGTTGCCTCATAGTCTATGTTCAAAGTATAGATCATAAAAGGAGAATCTGAAGACTGGTTTGAATTGTTAGGAATCATAAAATAAAATCTCACAAGGTTTCTCTTTCTTTAACAACAGATGAATAGATTAAATTGGTGTATGCAACAATTCTGTAATGTGTTTCATTTCATACAGTGTTTCTCTGAGAGCACTTTCTCTGTTATCATCCTTAATGACTGTAATGCGGTGAGTCACAGTGTTGTTTTTTAAAAGCTTTCACTTTTTGGGGTTTTGTTCTCAAGGTTACATTATGCAAAATACAAAGTTGTATTTTGTGCACTAGTCTAGGCTGTATAAAAATATTTTAATTCCTTTTATAAAATTTGAAATAGCTCTGCTCTGGGGAAGAGGCTTTATGCCCATTTCAGCTATTTCTAACTGCTATAATGAACTCTGTTTCTTACTCTGAAAAAGTATAGGTCATGTGTTTTGACTTTAAAAGTATTTGAACTTGGTAGTTCTTGCATGCTCTTGCATCGATTATTTGGTTTAGCTATTCACCATGAACTACAAGCCACTAAGAATTATGAAAATCTAGTTTTATTGTTTAAATAATTTTGAAGATGAAAGAGAACTCTTTCTGCTTCACCATAAATGTGAAAAAAGTCAGGATAAAAATATGAGAGGTACGACAGCAAAGGAAAGACTTCTTATTTCATTTCAGTGGGTTTGCATTATGGATAAGAATGGACAAGCAAGTTGAATTAAATAATTCAAAACGGCTGTTTTGGCTTGATTAAAACTCTGCTCTACCTATAATTTTCATTACTGTGCCACTTGTTTCCTTTACCTTCTGACAAAATGGGGCATTGTGTTCATAATGTTCCCCGTGGAGCTTCTATCTTAACCAGCTGCAGCCTTTGGCCCCTCTTGTAACATTTATTGCACCCCAAAATCCTACTGAAGTTGTGTCAGAATTGTGAGGGCTCAGCTTCACCATCAGCATGAACAGGCTCTTTGCTGAGGATAGCACAGGTGCGGGTTCGTGTCTGTGTTGAAGCCCCTGCTCTGGTAGACTCTAGTAGGAAAAACACGTTTAGTGCAGTGAAAGATACAAGAAAACTTAGTACTCAACCAGGTTAGTATCTACCACGATCTTTGTGTGCATTTAAACCTTGGCTTTAAATCTGTGTTTCTGCTGTTTCCTCTGTGAACTACTAAAATTCTTCTAAAACTCTGGACTATGATAGACACAGCGATATGGAAATACTGAGAGTATTAAAACAGAACAACAAACTTCCCCAGCAAGAAGCCCAACTAACAAAAAACATGAGCTATATTTTTTTTTCTGGTCTCACGACAGTCTTGATGAAGTTCTTCCCAAAATAATCAACAACAAAAATAACAGGTACTGTAACAGGGCAATTTCTTTTACTTTGCTCCAAATTTTAAAGTTAGGAACCAAGTGTGAACTGCCTAGAGTTGTTTGTTTTGTTTTGTTTTTTAAACAATACATGCTGCTGCTCATTCCATTTGCATTTGCTATCGACAAATGTATGTTCCTGAGCAGTCTGTTTCTTTTAAAAACTGGAAGACTTCCATCAAGGGGAGCCAAAGGATCCTTTTCCCTGGCTTTTACCCACTCCAGGAAGCTTTTTGTGAAGCATCTGTGCTGGCCTACACTGATTGAAAACAATGTTTTGAAAAGTACCCATGCAGTGGTGGAAGAAAGAACTTAGTCCCAAAAGGTGTTTCCTTTTGCCGAGAGGCCAATACATAGGATTGGTGAAAATGTGGAGTTCAGAGATCTTGTCTAGATGGAAAAAAAAGAGGTAGGACTTTCTAAGCGTATATAGGAATAACATGCCTCTACTTTGTTCTCTTTTCATGAAGAGATTTACCGGGAATTTTTTTTTCTGGAAATGACAGTAAAGCATTGTTAGCAGTAAGGGTAGTGATTAAATGGTTGTATAGCTCCAACATTGAAGTGCCTTTTGGAAAGAATTGCTGTTGTCGATCTAGGTCAGCCTGCTTTGGCAGGGGGGGGTTGGACTAGATGATCTCCACAGGTCCCTTCCAACCCAATAGCCTTCTGTGACTCATCATTTAGAGTGAATTTTGAGCCTCTCTCAGGCAACTGTAGTTTTCTGCTTCTAATTAAGTCTTACTGTGTATTTAAGGAGAAAGAATGAGGTTCATCAAATTAATGCTCTCTGTCTTGGCAGATCAAAGAATGCAAAAAGTTTTTTAAACTTTTACTAAGCAGTCTAAATATCTACTATGAAAAGCCTGGAACCCTCATACAGGGGGACAGGATTTGGATAAGAAAGCTGCTGGTTACCCAGTCTCTAACGAATACCCAAGAAAGATGTAGCTGCTGCTTCTGTCAGGTGACAGGTTGTTTCTGTTTGCTGTAGGCAGTCCCATTTTGGAGGCTCATGCACATCATCTTGGATTTTATGGTTTGAGCTAAATCATTTGGTCGATCTTCAGTTTGAAGAAAGCTTCATAGTTGGCTGCTGTGCGATGCTCTCATTTTTCTTTTGGTATGGAAGCAGATTGCCCAGATGCAGTATGGAACACACAGGAGAAAATCCTTGTTTCTCTAAAGGGACCTGTATAAATCCTCAGGCTTTAGCAGTCACAGAAGGTCCTGATCAGGTAGATGGGGAGAGAAGGCTAGAAACCTCTCAGTTTATGCTCTAAATCCACATCTGGCCCTATGTGAATTATGTGCAGGGCATACTATTTTGACTGTTGACCGATTCCAAATTCTAATAGTTTTACAGTTACTACAGAATTATACAGCATGCTCTCAGGGCCGAGGGGAGAGAATTTATATATGTCTACATCGATGATGTGTTGATGTATCAACTGTGTTGATGGGAACACAGATAATAAAATGCTGCTGAAACTTGTGCTTTGGTTCATATTCAGCTCAGGGTCCTATTCTTCTGTGAGGTTTATCAGCAAAAGATTTATTGATGGTACAGATGTTTCTCTCAACATTAAAAGGCACGTTTGACACATGTTATTGTTAGTAATTTGGAGGCACAGATATGGTCTAAATGTTTTGTGGAAAGGGTCCTGACCATGTTTGCTTTCTAAAGTGATGATAAAATAATACTCGATTGACACAGCACTGTTGAGCAGAAGC
>VZTM01022970.1:1972-13014 GCA_013400555.1 Jacana jacana | reverse complement strand
TGTCGTTGTGTTGTTTTGTTGTTGTTTTCTTCTTTATGCAACAGCCTTTTGGGACACAGATTTGCTACTCTACAACACAATGCGTATTTATTCTGCTTTATACTTTGCACCTCACATTCTAAGAAACACAATTTGTTTCCCTGGAAAAGCTTTTAATTTGCACTGTTACTATAACCTATTACTGTTTTCTTTCATCACGTCACATGACAGTTTGTGTGATGCTGTGTGGAGAAAAGCTATTCTGTTTTGAAATACCAAGAATTCTTTTCACACACACTAGAATGTTTGTGATGCCTCAAATCCCCAAGTAATACAGTCTTTTTAAAAGAAGCACCCCTAAGATTGGAAGCAGAATTCTACATTCCATTTGCTGTGATGGTAAAATACTAATTAGTGTGTTATGAATTCATCTGTGTACAAGCGCTACACAGGCTGTCTCTCTTAATCCTGTAGCCTTGGCTCTCTGGTTTAAGCTTGGCTTAGTGGGTGTCGAAGTTCTTCAGTCCAAATGTTGGCATGCTGACAGAAACAAGCAAGCAAAGGAAAAAGCAAAACCCCAAACCTTGAGCTGTCACACAACTTTTAAAAAGGAAATGTAAGTTTAGAAATTAGAAGTAGAGTGAGATTGGGTAAGGTCTGTAACAGAAAAAAGCCTGCTTAAAGGTTTTCAATTATGATATTGGATAAATATCTTGTTATTTACATTTAATAATGGAATTTTTGCTGAGCTTTATATTGGGTTGCCTAGATCCGCTACTGAAATCACAGGATCACAGAACAGCTGGGATTGGCAGAAACCTCTGGAGGTCAGCTGGTCCAACCTGCCTGTTCAAGCAGAAGCACCTAGAGAAGATTGTGCAGAATTATGTCTGGACAGCTTTTGAGTATTTCTGAGAATGGAGACTGTAAAACCTCCTTGGGCAGCCTGCACCAGGGCTCGGTCATCCTCACAGTAAAAAAGTGTTTCATTATGCTCAGATGTAACCTCCTGTGTTTCAGTTTGTGCCCATTGCGTCTTGTCCTTGAGGCAAAGTGTCCAGGACTTGGCTCTCTTCTCTTTACAGCCTCCCTTCAGATATTTCTATGCATTTGTAAGTTTGCCCCTGAGCCTCCTCTTCTGCAGACTGAGCAGTCCCCTTTCGCAGCTTTTCCTCATATAAGAGATTCTCTAGTCCTTTAATCATCTTAGTGACTCTTCCCTGGCCTCTCTCCAATAGCTCCATATCTCTCTGACTCTGGGGAACACAGAGATTCTTACTTTTCATGTTTGAGTTTTGACAAGGGCTCCTTGTTCATCCACACAGTCCTCCTGATATTTCTGCCTGGCTCCCTTCTTGTTGGGTTTGACTGGTCTTGGTCTTGGAGAAGGTAATCCTTGAATATTAATCAGCTTTCTTGGACCCTTTTTCTCTCCTGAGTCAATGGTCCATGTTTATTTCATGTTCACAGTAATGTTTCTTTCATCCATGTTTATTTAACCCATCAGATGGTCCATGTTTATTTCATGAACATAAGGCTGTAAAACTATTTGTCTTTCATAATTTTTGAAATTGCATTCTATTTTTAATAATATTCTTTAATTGTATTTCTGATTAACAGGTAATTAAGTAGTAAAGGAATATTACCTATATATAACTTATATTTTATTAAAACCTGTTCCTCTTTTCTGTTTCTCACACTGTATACATGTTTTATAGAGAGACCCAGTGATTCAGGCATAACTAATTAATATCAGCAGAAATTCAATAGAGAGACCTTAAATTTACACCACTGTATAATCAGAATTTGGCTTTTGCTATTTGTCATAAAGAGCAACTTAAATGGCAGTCTTATGCCAACCTAATGTAAAGATAAAAAGAATTCATTCCAGTCCATGATTTCAATACTGAAGCAGTGCACGGGGAAAGGTCATCACAATTAAAGGCATAATGTAAAAATGAAACTGTGAGCAAGTGTTTGTGCTTCTTCTCTATCTCAAGATTTATGTGATTGACTCTTAATTGGAGACCTAGGGTTTCATTTCACAGCTTGGGCAGACAGGCTATTAGATCTCAAATGAACAGGGAGAAAATAGCAATACTTTGTGTGCATGTAATAGAGAATTAAAATACTTTTCAACCTTCCGCATGATTAGTTAAAAGAAAAAGAAGTATAAAATACAGGAATTCAAGATATTATTTGCATATGAGCTGTGTATTTGTTTATGATGGCAAACTGGACAAAACTAAGTTTTTACTTCAACACATGTCCACACCATCACATATGGGCATTATCTTAATGTACAGATGGAGGTTTGCATTTCAGTAAACTGGTGGTCCTTTCTTTCAGCCCCTTGGGTTTGGGCTGAAAAAATAGCTGTAGAATTTAAATTTGTATTGTGGCTTTAAGTTACTTTGGATACCTCTGAATGTGGAAATATAAATGATTGCTTAGTTATAGTTGGGAATTAATCTAAGGCTGGATGGCAGGAGATCATCTATCTGCCAAAATTGTGAGACTGGGCATCTTCAAATACATCTACCTATATCCTATCAGCCAAGGCCTATCAAGGTAAAACTGGCATGTGGCAAATCTTCAAGGCCTTCCTGGATTCCTTGACTCTCTATCCATGTTATTGGGAAAAGAATCTCTCTTTCAAAAATAAAGATTTTCTTTGCAACTATGTTGATGGCACTGAAACAATAAAAATAATAAATAAAATTTAAAAAAAAATAAAAAATAAAAAATAATAAAAACATAGTGGATAAATTTTCCCAGCGAAGAAGATTTCATTTGTGGAGAGCACGAGTATCACCCATAATACATACAATCTTGATATGATTCTTTCTAGGTTATGATAGAAGAAATAAAATACTAGGAGTTCCAGACTACATCTGTTGTAATGTAATGAGGCCCTCACAAATCAGGCAGTCTGGGGCAAATGGCTTACTTTTTTTACTTCTTTCACATGTAAGTAACTTCTTTCAGCTCCATAACTGAGCTTCTGGGCTTTTACTTTTTATATTCTTCATTCAGTTTCTGAGGCTTCTATTTTCTCTTAGCATATTCTAAGGCCAATAAGATAACAGCTCCCAGAGATGTAATGAACAAACTCCTCAGCTTTTCATTTGCTGAACTGCAGTTGAGGATGTGCAACAGAATATTAAACTGGAGAGTTATTATTCCACTATATCATCTCCACTCTTCAGATGAGACACACACACGTTAAAAAAGGCATATCAATGTGGCAACTGAACTGTGGGTGGATAAGCATAGATAGATAGTGTGCAGCTGAAATCTAGGTCCATCAATCAAATAAAATTAAAACCATAGTCAGCACCTTGTGTCATAATCTCTGTGAAGAGATAATCAAACCATTTGCTGCAGGTGGGAAGATGGCAAGCGTGCTTAAACAATCTTGTGTTATTGATCCAGTGCAATTCTGAAAACAGCCCCTGCAGTGTAATCTCTACAGCTTGATAGATTGCATTAGTAGATACATTTAGACCAGTGAGATTACCTTCAGCATCGGTTAAGTCATAGAAATAAAAAATAAAATGACAGCATACTTTAAAGAACAAATACTGTAGATTGGAAAATGCAAAAATGGTACGTATATACCCTCCGTCTGCAGAGTACCTGAATACGTCACCATTTCAAATGTAGCAAGCTCACACACTTGAGTAGAATAGTGCCTTACAAATGTGTGAACCAGAGCCCAAAGGTCCGCATCAGACCTTGTAGCCTTGCAGGAAGCCTGCTCCGAAAAAGTAAACTGACTTGCTCAAAGGCCAGGGTCTAAGGGCAATCCTTAGACAAGTGTAGAGTNGAGTGTCAGGAGGATGGAGCCAGGCTCTTCTCAGTAACATCCAATGATAGGACAAGAGGTAATGGATGCAAGCTGGAACATAGGAGATTCCAGTTAAATACGAGGAAAAATTTCTTCACAGTGAGAGAAGGATGCCCATGGAGGTCGTGGAGTCTCCTTCTCTGGAGACGTTCAAAACTCACCTGGACGTGTTCCCCTGCGATCTGATCTAGGTGTTCCTGCTCTGGCAGGGGTTTTGGACTAGATGATCTTTTGAGGTCCCTTCCAATCCCTGATATTCTGTGATTCTGTGATTCTGTAATCCTGCTTTCAACTCCTTACTAACAGGAATGAGGAAACTGCAAGAAACTATGCAGATTTCTGGTGATTTAAAGGTAATATCAGCAAGTAAAAATCCTAACTACTTAATTTCATGTTCAAGTCAAATAATCAATAAACTGATCTGACAAGAAATTCAGCAACTAACATGTATAAATGCTCTCACATCTCCATGTTAAAACACAAATTGCAAGTAGGCTGGGAAGAATGATGCCACATGCAGTTCTGCTGAGTTACCCTGCTATGAATGGTGTAATTTGACAGAACCTGGTAAGATTTTTTGTAGGGCTTTGCTGCTTTATACAAGTCGAGGTACTGGCTTTTCAACTTCACTGACTTTATATTTTACTCATTCAGTGACTTAATTTATATCACCAAGTTCATGACATCACTGGACTTTCAAAGCTTAAACTCTTTAACAGAAGGCACACACTTTCATATATTGTGAATTTGCAGCTATGGATAACAGCAGTTAAAGATTTTTCCTATTGTACTTACTTTATGTAGGCACTTATTGTGTGGCATTATCATGAAGGGATACATGGATAAAATTTAATTTTCTCACTCATGGCCGTAATGGAAAGAATACCCGAAGTCAACTGTTTCTTTCAACTTCATAAGTAATAGGACTTACTTTTCATTTGAACAGAGCCTGACTTCTCATGCTTTCCACTTTACCTCTCCGTATTTTAGATACAGCAGGGAATGAAGTTCAGATGACCCCTCTTTTAAATCAGACCAGAGCTGTTTGCTCTGAGTTTTCTAAAACATAAGCAAAAATCCCTATGGATAATATCAGCTATCAAAGGTCAAAGTCATGGAAGTCAGTAGTGTTTAAACTCTGACAGAAAGCTGGTGGCTATTAGCAAACACTGAAATAGGTGAACTCAAAGAGAAGTGAGACATTAAATAGTTTTAAAATGGCCCAGTAACCAAGGGGTTACTTAAAAACTGGAAACTATTGGCATATTCTTCAAATCCCATATTCTTCCACCTTCCTACTTTTCCTTTCTAATGTTTGATTTTAGAAGGATGTATATTTCTGATCAAGAAGAGGGGATCATTAAGTCCAAGACCTTCCTTTGTACTTTCATTGTTTCAAGCTCATCATCACATTTGCAGCACTGTAGGCTGCCCCTTCCCATAGGCTTGATCCAAGGGAGAAGAGAAATTCTGTTCATTTCAAACTCCAGAGCAGATACTAGACCCAAATCTCCTTGGGTTAAGCCTGTGACTAAGACAAAGAAGAGAAAACCATTGGAGCTGTGAGAGAGATATCAAAGGAGGTGCTCGATGTGAGGAGAGGTGGTGTGTGGCATTTGTTTCTCCCATGCGCAGAAAGCCTTAGAGCAGGGCACGGGAAGATGCTGAGCAGATGTCCTCTGCAGATGCACGTGGCAGTTGCAGACCCTGGGGACACAGAAAACCCTGAGAGCAGCTGTGGGAAGGCAATGCACTTCCTGCTGCTGTTTTTCTTTCCCTGTCATTTGCAGTACTGCTAATACTGAGAAGCTGTTTAAACCCTCACCCTGTACTTCACAAGAATGTGCTTGTGAGGAAAGTTTCTTTGTGACGGGCATTCTGGAGACCAGCATTGAAGCTTTCTATTAACTTAAATAATTTTTATGCTGCCATTTAATTTACTGTTCTTTCTGAAATCCCAAGTTCCTTCTATTTCTGCCTCTTCTTCAAACCCTTTCCTGCATTTATAAAATCATATTCCTTCCTCTAAAGTCTGCACATTAAACAATTTCCTCTGTAAAGGCATATTTGTCAAAAGCATATGTTCATCAGAATAATTGAGGCTAAATCTGTATGAACCCACAGAAGACTCTAAGATCATGTCCTTATGGAAAAAGCTAAGATTTTCACTTGGCTTTTGCTGTTAGACAGATGAAAAATAAGTTAATTGAAAGATGCAGTAGTCAGAATGGGCAGAGTGAAAAGCCATGCATGAAACATTTATGTGTGGGAGGTTTCAATACTGCTGATGGCCTAGAATCCTGTCCATGATTCCCTTACAAACATATCAAAAGGTTTTGCAGATTAATGCAGATTTTTTCTTTCTTAGAGAATAATTTTTTTCAGGCAGTGATCGATCATGTCTTCTATGCTTAGATTTTCCATGAAATGGCCTATCAAACATATCAAGCAGGATTATTACTGAACTTTCCATCCCTGGAAGTGTTCAAGACGAGGCAGGATTTGGTTTTGAGCAACCTGGTCTAGTGGGAGGTGTCTCTGCCCATGGCAGGGGGATTGGAATTCAATAATACTTAAGGTCTCTTCCAACCTGAACCATTCTATAATTCTATTATTCTTTGATTTCTTTTCAATAAACACATTTATTTCAGCTCATTGTGGACTTTTTGTCAATACAGTTGTTTAGAAACCACTCTAAAAAGTGGAATATACCTCTGAATCATATCTTGTCAGTTTTTATGGAGAAATTTCTTCCAGTTTCAGTGGTGAGAATTGCTTAAAAATTACTCTTATGACATGCCAACAGAAAGTAATATTAATGAATTACTAAAGCTGACAGTTAAGCTTTGTTGAGGGAGGAGAAAGGGAAGCTTCTTTATTGGATTTCTAAGACTAGCTCTGTAACATCTCTCATAATAGATTACAAGTATGGATAGACAATTCCATTGATCCCATTTAACGTTGTTTCTCTCTCTCTAGTATGGTTTAATTGGCCTGGTGTAGTCCATACCTTCTTTAACTTCTATAATCATACATAATGTACTAACTCTGGCAAAATACTGAATTGTCTAAAAATAACCTTACCTTGAATTGCTGAATGCAAGGCTTTATAAATTCTTAAATGTGGAATAATTATTCTACCAGAGAATCATCAGTGGCCACATGTGCTTCATATAAGTGAATGGCAAGATATAAATTCACTGTGTTAAGAAGAAGTCTCTAATGAGCTCTTAAAATTTTAATACCTGAACTGAAAATGTACACTGCATATCAGTTAAGGACAAACTTGTTAAACCTGATATCAAGAAAATCTTCAAAAGATGGGAACATGTGAAATAATTGGCTTTCTCCCTGACAAGCTTCAATACATAATTATAAAGGGGTAGAAAGAAATCCCTCTCCCCTTGAACTTGAGCTATTACAACAGCCCACGGAGTATAGTAACTTGGTCATGCAACCTTACTAGGACTTTGTGTATGGGAGATTCATCATTTAATAGAGAGGAAAGGAGAAGACGTATGAAAAATCAGAAGGAGCACAAAGGATGTGATGATTCAACAAAACTAAACTCACAGCTTTGCCTATTTACAGTAGGACTCTGTTCTGTATTTAATCACAATCTGCACAGCAAGCTAACATATGGGCTGGGGGCGATGGGGGCGTGATTTGGCATCTACTGACTAATTTGATATATAGCACATTTTCCCTATCTTCTCAATATGTATGATGTTGAAAATTATTTGAAAATTAATGAGGAGAAAACTGACCCTTTTTTCTTTTTCTTGCAAAGCATGCAGTTCACTGCACCTGGTTGAGGTGAAAGAAAGTGAAAAATAATTGCAAAATTCTTAAGGACACATTTTCAACCTGGTTATCAGAAAAAAATACTATTAGTCAATTAGATTTAGAGCTGGAATGAGCTAATGCTATAGGAAAACAAGTAAGAGAAAAGACTAGAAAAGAGGGGGAAATCTTCTGAGCACATTTCTGATTCATTGTGACCAATGTCACTGCACTGAATGAGAACACCGTCAGGCTGTGGAAACTGCCTGACCCATTTTGTTAATCAGCAGAAAGTCCAGTTCAGTTCCAAAGTTAATGGAAAATTTGGAATGGAATTATAGTTAAATTGTTGTAAAAAATAGATTTAGAAAAAATCCACAAATACAAACATTCTGAATAAAAAATTTTGCAAAATATTTTCAAAACTCCCATTTTTTAAAAAATCCAAAAAGCAGATATTTTTTTCCTTTCTTTTGAAATAGTTTTCTTGTTTTGAAGTCCTAATTCAAGTTGAGACAAGTTTCCAGCAATATTAAGTCATGACACTGAAAGTGAAATTTAATCTGGTAAAAGTTATTAATTGTGCATTAGCCTTGGAATGAAATGTGATGTTCAAAATACACATAGAAAATATGAGTAAAGGGCTATTATTTTGAACTAGATATCACTGTTTTCTTTTGATATTTTGTTCTTCTATACATAAATAATCTCATTATGTAGTTTTTGATCTGTGGTATACATGTATCATAGAAAGAAGAACTAGAGACGAAGAATTGTTCTAATCAGCTGGTCTATTAACATATTTTAAAAAGTAGAACTATTTCTAGTATTTTGTGTAGCTTGGATTTTTAAAAACCCATACGATGAATGAAAAGTATCATTTTCCACTTGTGCATTAGTAATCAGTGAGTCAAAGCTTAACAAAGGGAACACATTAAGGCTGGTTCACCTATGGCATATTCTATGACATGTACAACTTCTAGTGTCACACATAATCCTTCCATTTCTATTAATATATTACATTTCTTACTGGGTAGTATTCCACAAGCTTTTATTACCAAATTCTCAATCTGATCTTTAGCCCACAGTTACTTTCACAGGTTTTTATATTATTCCTGGATAGATATATTAAAGTCTCCCTAAAGAATTCCTTTTCTCACCTCAAGATTTAAATATTTATAGCCTATTGTTATATGCACCTGCATCTTTTGGCTGAAATAAATAAGAAAATAATACATGGGGCTTTTGTTATTAAATATGATTGTGATTTTCATAAATGTGGATGGAATTGTGGTCAGTCTGATATACAATGAGATTGTATCTAGATCGTATAAACTGGTGTCTGATTGTTGTACTGTTGTGAATAAAAGCTAGATAGAAAATAAATTTTCCATTTAAAATGTGAGACATACTTAATGTTTTGAAATCATGGAATTCCCTAGTTTTATTTGACATTTTACCTGTTGTGTCACCTAAGGAAAGAAATAACAGTGTATTGGCTTTGGTTGGGATAGAGTTAATTTTTTTTTTTATATGTAGTAGCTTGTATGGGCTCTGTTTAGTAGCTTGTATGGGCTCTGTTTAGTAGCTTGTATAGGCTCTGTTTTGGATTTTTGCTGAAAAGAGTGTTGGTAACACAGTGGCGTTTTCATTATTGCTGAGCAGTGCTTACACGGTATCAGGGCCTTCCCTGTTTCTCATCCTGCCTCACCAGTGAGGAGTCTGGTGGAGGAGACACAGCTGGGACACCTGACCCCATCTGATCAAAGGGATATCCCATACCATGACATGCTCAGCAATAAAAGCTGGGCGAAGGAGGTTGAAGGTGGGGGATGTACAGAGTGATAGCATTTGTCTTCTCATGTCACCTTTACATGTGATGGAGCCCTGCTTTCCCAGAGATGGCTGAACACCTGCCTGCTGATGGGAAGTGGTGAATGAATTCCATATTTTGCTGTGCCTGCACGCACAGCTTTTGCTTTACCTATTATCATTATTTCAACCCATGAGTTTGTCTCACTTTTATCCTTCTGATTCTCTCCCTCATCCCACTAAGAAAGAATGAGTGAGTGGCTGTGTGGGGCTGAGCTGCCTCCTGGGTTAATCCACAACAAGCAGACTGACTTATTGGGGTATTGGCACAGAGGATCTGGATTAGCAGTGCTGTTTCAAGTCAGACTCAAGAGGAGTACAAACCTCATTTTTTTACACTGCAAGACTTATTTTCAGTGCAACTATGCGATTCTAGTGTGAGGAGTTTTTCTAGATCAGAAAATCCATTTTAGGCCTGGAACATTTTCCAGAGAAGGTTTTGGTTGTATGCTTGTTTGTTTTGTTTTATTAGTTTTATTTTTTTAAATGCAATAGTTTGGGGTTTGGGTTTGTTTTTTTTTAATTTATTTATTATTATTATTATTTTATTGGTTGGCTTGGATTTGTTTGTTTGTTTGTATTTTGTTTTGAAGATGATTTCCAGGTAAAATATTTTTGAAAGACATTTCTGATTACCTGAAAAATTCTTACTCAAATTTATTTTGTTTCTGGAGAGTGATGAACATATCTGTACAGCCTTCTACTGGAGAAAACAGCATTTTCCAATGATTTATGTGATCCACTAAAGAGTCCTTCTGAGGCTTATGGCTTTTTTCAGCGTTGGTCACTTTAACAATAATGAAAGGATCAGTAGCATCTGCCAGACAGTACTGAGTGGAAACACTTGTCAAAGAGGTGACAAATACGGAAAAAAATCTTAGCGGGGCAGAATGACATTTTTACATAATCATCTCACTTTAAGTTAAAATCTTTGAGTCTGGATTATAGTTCTTGAAATACACTTTACTTTTATTACTAAATTTTTCTTTGTTTTTTGGTGTAATGAAGCTCTAGATTTCCAACTGCAGTTATTTAATTGCTAGGTCTATCATATGACAGATACAATTTTATGAAAATAGATTGCATGTAATTATTCAGGCACTGTCTTCTCATTATAAGCTTCTTGAAAATGCAGAAAGAAAATCCTTACAAATCTGTAATAGTGTTCTTCAGAAAAGCACCCTCTTAAGCTCTTCACTACTGTCCTACTCAGGTATTCTAAGTTCAGGGGTATTGCATTGTGTCGCCTTGTCACCTGCACCTGAAGTGAAGTGTATGCTTCTAGGCAGGGACCATCATCTTTTACACCTTGCACTTACAGAGTATAGAGAAGGTACTCAATTCATTGAAAATAATCAAACAAACAAAAAAAGACACTGCATCTAGCTGTTTAGGTCTCCAGGTTTCAGGATACCTGATACAGTGTTGTGTTTGAGGACAGTGAAAAGGAGAATCCATCAGCCCACTGCTGCAGGCACTTGCTGCTCACTGAAAAAAGTTGTGCAGTGGTCACATATATGGTCATATATGGTAAATCAGGACAAGACTGTTTACTTCC
>VZTM01022966.1:0-11978 GCA_013400555.1 Jacana jacana | reverse complement strand
CAGATTCTGTACCATACACATTCTTTCACTTCTTAATTCAGCTACAAGTCCATAGATATCCACAAAATCATGGTCATTTACATGCTGGGTTAAATGGTCAAGTGCAATGTAAACACCAGTTCTTCCAACGCCAGCACTGCAAACAATACACAGGATAAAAGAGAGTTTTTATTCTTAGTATAAAATATTTTCTTAGAATATTCCAGTTAAATTAAGTTTATTGTGAAAAGAAAACTTCAGAAAAAATTAAATGCTTTTCACTTTGTGTGTGTGTGTCCTTGCTGAATGAGANTGTGTGTGTGTGTCCTTGCTGAATGAGATTAAGCGAAATCTGGGTTTGCACCATGTTCTGATTTAGATTTTGCAAGGGGCTGCATTGGAGAAATAAGATTTTATTAAATCAGACCTGTATAAGTGGAAAAAATGGTCCTACAGTTTTTCTGTGAATTTTCTAGAGCTCACTAATTCAAATGAAAAAAACCCACAAGACTTTTTGAAATCATAGCTGGACTCTGTGATGCTTTTGGTGTTTGAGACAAAATGATCTAGCACAACATTTACAATACTGTTAAGAGGAGGATGTGTGTGCAAGTCAGCCTGGTAGCTAGTGGTGTGTTATTTAAAGGTTTGAAAACAAATCGTTTTTTTTTCCAAATCGCTATCAGACTTCTTTGCAATTAGTGTAATAAATGCAGAGTATATCACTGTAGATAATTAGGAAATGCAGAGAAAAACTCTCTTGAACCTATAAGATCTAATGAGCAGAAAGTACTGAATGATCTTTCTGGATATGAGAACACGTGCTGCTGCTTTATAACACTGAGACTTTGAGCACAGGTGGAGTATGTGGCCCATGCTGGCCCCGGTATGAATCTGTGTTGGGAAAAGGCGATAGGATTCATTGCAGAAGGGCCCCAGAGCACATGAGAGTCCTCGAAACATGAAGACTGTAGTTCTTTCCTCTAATAGTCTCTCTGGCCCCTGCAGCAGAGGGAAATGTCAATGACAATGCTATCAAATAAAATGAGGCTTTATCTCTCATTGTGGGTGGCACCTGTGGGACACTGAGGACAAATAAAAGGAACTCCCATGCGTGATAATCTTGGACTTGATGACCTTAAAGGTCTTTTCCAACCTAAATGACTCTATAGCTGGACTATTAGAGAAGACATTTGTGGCACCAAACCCAGCTTTTTCTTTCACATATTTCCAGACTCACACTGAGAATAAGGCACAGAATCAGTCATAGACCTCTGAGTTCCGATCACTATTTTGGAGCACTTGTTTCATGGGAACACTGACCTGTATATAAAATGCAGGCATACCACTGTCCCAGAGACTCAGCCTTCCCCCCACTTATGCTTTGAAATAGCTGCTTAAAAGTATTGAGTATGAAATCAATGGCAACTATGACAGCTGAACACCTCTAACCACCAGACCATCTATTTAAGAGCCTAAATATAGATTTTAGCTGTTTACAGGCATCTGAGCTTGAAATATGGCATATGCAAACCCTTATTCCTATTCTCTATGGCTCCCAAGTAGTTTTTTCCTCTTGGGAGAACATATGCATTTAAACTACTATTTTTAATACTTATTTCTTAAGAAAAGCTGTAATTATAATAGAAGTAATTAAAACCAATGTGTCAGTTGCTATTCCTCTTTTTATGATAAAGAGGAAAATTGAGATAAATCCATCAGCACCTTATGATGATTGCTGAACTAACCCTTCCACTGATGTCACCTCAACAGAATATCCATGAAAAGAAGAACAGGACACTTTGGAATTTTACCTCCTAGAAAGGACTAAGGAGCACTGCTAGAAAAACCTTCACTGCTGTCCATACTGGAACCACACCTTCTTCCAACTTTCCTGAGCATTAATATGCAGTTGAAATCCTAAGATACTAAATGGTGATTTGGTTACTATGCTCACCTGCAGTGAACCACCATCGGTGTATTGTCATGTGCTCGACTTGCACGGATAAGTTTTACAAAATGGATAATCGGTGCCGTTGTTTCAGGGACTCCATGTTCCGGCCAAGACGTGAAGTTACACTGACGCACCATCATGCAGTCCCCATGCTGAAAAATATATAAAGTAAGGCAGTTTTTGCAGAAGAAATGTGGCAGAAGATCTGCTAAGCTGCATGTAACCTCAGCAATTTCATGTAAAAAAGAAAGGCGAAGTAGTATAATAATTATAAGATGTACTTGTATCAAGGGATAATTTGTTGTGCACAGCTCTTATGGCAGTTTTTTGAGAGGTGGCATCAAGTCCATCTTTCAGAAAGTATTCACGACTTCAGCAGTCACTCTCCACTTGACTTGAGTCAATATATCAGTGTACTTTGTACGTTACAGGTTGAAGTTTCTACAGCTCGTTTAGAAGTTTAGCGAACTGGGACAACAAATTCATTTAGGGAAAAGCAACCATTTTACGACTTATCTAATGTAAATAAAAGCAAACACTTATGCTGGTAAACTCAGATACATTTTCTCTTTGATTCCCTCTCAGAACAGCAGCAATATTAAAGAAAAGAGACAATTATGATCTGATATCTAAATTAACCAAGAAGGACATGAGAATAAAAGCACCACATCATGCCAAAGGCCTGTCTAGACCAATATCCTGTAGTCAAGGAAAAATCTTAGAGAAAATTATAGAACATGACAACAATGTATCTATAGTTCCACAGAATATCCATTTCATTCTTAAGAGTTTGTGGCTCAGTCAAACTGAGGTGGTATCTTGACATTTAATAGTACTTGTCACAATTTTTTTCCACTAATTTCCCCAGATTTTATGAAGACCTATAAGTTTTTAGCATTCATAGTATCTTACAGCAAGGAATATCACAGTTTAATCAACTGTTGTGTAATGAACCAGTTCCTTTGCTAAAATTTATTTTGAACCAACCACTGATGCTTTTCATATTGCAAGAAACATTGAGCAACTTAACAACTATGTATAGCAGCTACTTTGGGTTTATGTTTTTAAAACTGATCACCATGAAAACAAAAGAGAATTGACTTTGGATACAATATGGCAATAATTGTGAATTATTTCCTTCACATATACTTTTTACCTTCACTGGAAGATCACAAAAAATCCATCCATTTGTGAATGAAAGGTGAAGTACAGTCTTAAAGTCAGCAATATGGCCCATTTAATGAAATGCTTATAAAGGACAGAGCTTCGTGTGCAGGGTAGTTCAGCTGTAGTAAATGGATTGTTTAGTTGGATCAGGTTATACTTTGTTTTCAGCCTCAGCCTGGTTAACACCGCTGACTTCACATCAGGCATTTTTACTCTAAATTGTCCCTTTTCTAGTCTTGTTTACTCTAGGTTTTATTTTAGCTGAAAAAAAAAAAAGTTTATCCTCTCTCATTTCAATATGTTCAATCATCCTGTACTATGTGCACAACATACCCTAACAGGGTGACCACAGAGACAGTCTGCTACCTGCTGTGTTCCTTTTGTCACCTGCGTGTGCCACAGGATGGTGACACTTGTATTTGGATAGCTGAGTTCAGGTCTTAGGATCTGGCTGCACTGCATACAACACAGTTGGGAGTGTAAAAGAAGACTGGCTTCATCTTGGATCATTGTGTCCAGATGATTGCCTTCTGAGCCCACCTACTGGTCTGACAACACTGGGTGCCAGTTTTCCCAAAGAGTGGAAACCATAGTTGTGGATCATGACAAAGCTGAACACCTCTGCTGTAGCACCCCACCCTACCCTCCCAGCACAAAGAGTGGGAGTAATACTGATGATTCTCATTTATATTGGGTGAATCTCCTGGGGGTGGAGGCCAATATGACTGGTGGTACAATAAAAAACAGCTGCGCTGCATCAGAAAATCTTGCCCTTTAATCTGAGAGGGATACATTCAAAAGGATTTGTCTGATCCCAGAATGGTTAGGATTACTCCTTTCTAGAAGGAACAACTGAGGTGTCCAAATAGAAACTTCACCTCCCACCAGACCAGAGGTTTGGTAACCTTGATAGGCCCTTGATAGCCAGTCAGCCATATGAGCTCTTTGTGACAGAAACAGGAGAAAATTCTCAGGAAAAAAACCCTCAAGATCACGTATGAAAAAACAATATTCAGGAAAACCAGGCAGTATGATGCATATGCATTAAAAGAGTAAAAGAATAATACTGAGGGATAGTTGGGTGGGATGGAGCGCATCTGATGTTCTATGAGGTGTTGGATGGATTCTATTAAATCAGTTTCCCGTTCTGGCTTACCCTTTCGATTTTTAGATCTCTGATGGTCCAGTCTATCTGAATATCTTCCATCAATTTAGTAATCACTATATCCCCAAACACAGTAACTGGTTTATTATCTTCTGGCCAGTACTGATGACATCTTATCTGCAGAGAGATGATTACTAATTAACAACTATCACATTATAATCTCAACAGAAACTACATACAGAATTTCCAATTATATCAAGTGCTATTAATTGGAGCACTGGTAACTCACCCGTCCTTTTTCAAAACACTGTGTAAGCATCACAAGCGTTTTTGCTCTCGTCTCCCACACCATTCTCCAGAAATCGCCCACTGTTCCTGGTAATGGTCCCTGAGTTGCAATAAACTCATTTGGACATAAATAACCCTAAGGAAAAGAAAATACTTAATGCATAATGGCTGGCAAGGAAAAAAAGAATTTGCATGTGACTCCCAGTTGTGCCTGTATCTATCACGCCTAAGGCTAGAGCCTTGCCAGACAGACTAAACGAACTGGCGTTGGCCTGCCTGGTCATCGCGTGGCAGACGGCCTTGGAAACCTAAAGAAGTAATGGCATTTTTTCCACTGTCTGGATCAGTTATGAACCAACGCTCTAATAAAGTTTGGGAAATGCCACCCTAACAGAAATGTATTTAGCAGAGAAATTACAGGGACATCAGGTCAGTAATTCCCATTTTAAAATATCTAAGCCTTCATCTTAGCCTTTATAGCACATCTAGCCAGGGGCTACCATGAACTGTGTCAGGAAGAGGCCAACAAGGTAGAATAAATAGTGCTAAGGAACAGTGGAGCCAGGGAAGCAACTAAGGAGCGGTGTGAGCGCTAGAGCGAGCTACACACCATGCACTGTCCTTCCAGTGACTTTCAGGGATCTGCAGTAACTTAGGGTAAGAGCTTAATCAAACAAATGATCTCTGACAAAAGGTCTTTAAGAAACCTACTGTAGGCATTGACTTTTATTTTAGCGTTCGATTCTGTGGTTTACTTCACTTTTAAATGGATGTAAAACTCAAGGAGAAGGAAATTGGTTGAAAAAAAATATCTGCGTAAACGCTGTCAGTGCATGGGTTTTCATGGATCTGTTTTCTAAAAGAAACTAAGTGTACCCTACAGGAACTCTATGTACTACAAAAGGTCTAAAATAACAACAATAGCAGTAATAGCAATCATTTTATGCTGTAGAGCTAGCAGTCTATAATATCACAGAATTCTGCTTTTTGCTCAAAACAACTGATACGGTGGTTTATAGCACCACCGAAGCTCCTCGTTGGAATTATAGCCCTATAACTCACAGCTGCCTGTTACTTATTCCATCTATAATATACAGAACAGGTGGCAGTGAGAAACTATGTTAATCCTCCCTAGTTTAAGAGTGAGGTGAGAAACTGTGATTCGGGGATGTAAAGCTCACGCTTCAGTTACTGACTTTTGCTTGCTTAACCTATGAAAATAAAAGTAGTATCCAGGTTCCCTTTTTAAAAACTGTATACCAGATTGATCTTTTCCTTTCTTTATATGTGTGCATATGCATACACACTGAGATAAATAGGTAGGGAAATAGACACACATGTTGCATACTTACAGCTACACGCATGTATATATTTAAGCCCTGATAAATGGCAACATTACAGTTGTCTATTTGCTGGTGAACAGTGGCCTAAAGTGAGATGCCTGTACACAGTAAAGACTTGCACAATCTTAACAGGCAGCACTGTGCAGCTTTTTTTTTGCTGCAGCTTTTTGGAAGTGGCTGTTCCTGTTCCCTGCTCAGGCTTGGCATGTCAGCAAGAGGAAGGGTAAAGGCCAAGCCACGCTCCAAGCTGCCTAGTCTCCTCAGCACTTCTGGGTATAGCCCCAGCCTCAAGTAAGAACGTGATATGGCTCTGCTTTTCTGCTACCCTTCAGAATCAGGACATTCCATATAAAGTGAATAAATAGCTTTTGCTAATGAGAAAGGAAGGTGCTGTTAAGATACCCATTCTCACCTCTATTGCTTATCACCTGTGAAAATCTCTTAGTTACCTGGAAATTACTGCTTCTACTTGCCATTGTGCCATCTGTTTCAACTACAGTCTGCGTGTCTTGCAGACATGTGTGAATAGTGCTTAGTGCAAATCAAGTCTTGACCTCACCTGAGACAACCAGCCACTTCTACAACAAAATAAATGTGTAATTATGAGTGATACTTGGAGCTTCAGTGGGAAAAAGCAAGACCGAAGACAGAAAAATAGACAAAGAATTTACTGAGAACACAATTAGAAAATGGAAGGTCTTGGAAGAAAGCTGAGGATTCGAAGTATAATATTCACTTTTCTTCAAGAAACCTATTTGGATTTTCCTCTGTCATAACTTTCTCAACATAATACCAACCCCACTCACCACAATTTTTAGCCATTTCTATGAAACTTTTCAATTCAGGTATCTTTACATTGTCCTCTTCACATACAATAGCTCCAGCTGCTGAACCAACAGACAAAATGACGTCTGTCTCTAAACAATTGACCTCAGTGAGAGGTTCACTACTGTCTCTAATGAAAACGGCATAAAACAATTTATAGAAAGCAATACTGGACAAGATGGACACATTATGGACACAAATACTGGACACAGTTTTGATTACTGCTGAAAGTTATTGCTTAGCAATGAAAATAGGATAATTTATATTTTTAACTAGTCATGTTCAGTGGCACAGAAGTCACGTGAGCCAATGCCACGGCAACAGCAGCTGTAGTGAATGAAAGAAAGATTAGAATCCTGTTCTTGCAAGTCGTTTTTTGACTCTTTCTTCTACCAGAAACAAATGTAGTAAAAACGTGAGAGACTTTCTACTTACAGACACATAGCTTGCATTAATGTAGTCAGATCCAGGAATACCAGCATCAGGCATCAGCTTTACTCTGTTGTTATTGTCTATCATAGAAATAAAATCCAATTAATTTAAAGGTTTGTTAAAAAATTATCGATGCATGTAGCAAGTGTTCCCAGAGTGCTAAGAATTCATAACTAATGTTATTGCTGTCAATCTAACAATATTTGACATAGTTGAATGCTAATTATAAAGGCAGTTAACCAATTTCCATTACTGTATGGCCATCCTTTAATGTTTCAGATGATATATTTTAATATAATACTTTTGAATAAAAATGGTGAATGTGTCAAACTGTCACATTTGATGTATATATGGGAGGATCTGCTTCCTAAAGGAAGCCAATGCAGTTTAAGCCGTGCTGTTCTAGCACAGACAACCTCTGTGCGAATCAGACAGCAGGGCCAGGGGTCTGACAGCCCTTCCTTGCTGTCCTGGTCACGGCGCTGAGCCAGATCCTGGCACTTTTACATACTTTTACTTCTTTTGCACAAGGTAAGCTCATCATTTTAGAAAAAAAAAATACAATTGAGGGTTTCCAATGTGGGCCCACAGTGTGTATACAGAAATTACAAAACCCAGGCAAGACGTCATATGTGAATATGTGAATGCTGCAACCAAACTTTCCAAATATTCACATTTGGTCCTCAGCTTAGAAAAACAGAAGAAAATCAGAATACAGAGTTAAAGAATTATGAAACTCATCTGTTTCTATCTCATTGTGTGTCACACATACAATTTTTTTAGTGACTGTAACTTAGAGTATGTCTTGAACAAGGCATAGGAAGGATAGCAGGAACAGCTGCTCTGAAAAGTTAATAGCACAGAATGTAGCATTATTAACCAAGGAATGCCATGCTCCCCATCTCACATCACAGCTAATGCCTAAAATAATAATGACATTTCTTGTCTTATTAACTGAAAAATGAAGCAGTGTTGAGTACAGAGAGACAGACTCCTGTCTCCTATGATAAAATCTAGCCCTGGCTTACAAGTTATCATACAGTCACTCTGATCTTCTGTGGAACATTTGCAGCACATGCACACATATCCACAAGAAAGCATACCCAGGCTCCTGAGGTAGTTGAATGCACTAACATGTGGATTTTATATGTTTAAAAAAATTACTTCTCACTAAAGGGCAAAAAACCCACCAAAACCCAAGGAAGAATGTTAAAGAGTTTGCTACATGGCTTGAATTACAAAGCTAAGAAACTATTGAGGCTACAGTTTCTTGCACCTGCATATTAAAGCTTGTGGGAGCAGGCTGAAAGCTACTTGCAAATAAAACTGTCCTTAAAAAAACCCAACAACGAAAACACAGATTACTTGATGGAACATTATTTCATAATGTGGATATAATGTGGTCAGGATTGTTCTGCCATTTCAAAGACAGATCGAAGAAAAATACAGTCACATGCCAAATACACGCTGCACTTCTGAAGTTAGAGAGCAAAATGGGTATCAGAAAACACACATACATGGCTTTATGTTTGGGAAACGATTCTTAGACCTGTTCCAAGGCAGATCAGCATCTGTTGAAGCAAGGTCTTCAAGAAACTTGGGAAGTTCCTGTAGAGGAATAAATGTTTGTTGGTAAACCTTTGCATTTCACCTTCAGCATCAAAAATGACACAATCGCTCCAGTAAGAGGAAGAATTCTATAGTTCTGCATCAGAGTGCATTTCTAAGAACAACTGGAAGCATTACAGAGCATTCCACCTCACTGTCAACCCCAGTTACACCAGCAACCTTAGATGTCAAGTTGAACAATTAAAGCTTACATGAACTTTCACCTTTTACAAGTCTGGATAAAGTCAGCCCATCACCTTTGGTAGCTCTTTCTGTCTCTTCATGAAGCCGCATGCTTGGTTACCATGCCCTAATGACTCAGCTTTACTCTTGAATAATGCCTTTTCCTGACTCCTGTAGCTTGGGAGAGTTCTTGCCACAGCATGAGAACTGATGAGAATTTAATTAAGTTGAGACAACTGGCAATTAGCTATTGTTCACGGGACTGTTAGAGAAAGGGGTGGGAAGAGTTATTTTGGGTTGCACTGCAGTTTCATAACTGGTCATTAGTTCTGTTATTGAAGGGCAGAGATGGATAAATCATTCATATTGAGGAACTTATTTGAAGGGGGTGTTTGTGGATATAAATAGGTATATTTTCCAAAGCTGAGTAAAAGAGTAGAAACAACTTTATAAGTTGTTAATGGAGAAAAAATATTAACACGATGATCTCATAGCAATGATAATAGAAAACCTACAAAAGCCAGAATTTAGCCAGAATTTCTAAGTTAATAAGTACATTAACTGTAATAGATTTTCCTTTCATTTGACAAACTTTATATGCATGTGTATTTCAACACGTAGCTAAGATAAAAATGAAGAGCTATACCTACTGCTTTGAATGAGTACAATGCACAATTTCACCACTTGTGCTGAATAATCCCTTCAAATTTGTCTTTTAATATTAACAGTTACTCTCTACATAGGCTACTTCCAAAAGCGGGGCAGATAGCCCTAATATCAGGTTCCAAGTTAATTATTTTCAAGTGTTCTTTTGTCCAGGTATTTGAGACAATTTGTCTTCAATAGATATAATTTATTGGGCAAATATTAGCAAATAAATAAATTAAAGAGGTAAAAAAAAAACCAGAAAAAGCAGGAGTGTTTCTTATTCCAGTGGTTTTCTTGCATTGCTCATTAAAATGTTTTGTCAGTCTTATTTGATGGGTTCAGATATTAATAATAATTTAATATGAGGATTAGTAAAATGGTATAATTTAAAAATTTATATAATAGCCCAAGTCAATAATTCATCTAATTTGATGCCCTGTTTTGTACAACAGATAATGTTTGACACATAAAAAAGAGCTTGACACCCTTGAACTGTATTATATGCAATATTATCCCAAGAGAAATTTCTTTCACCATCTGACAAAACTTCCGTGGCTTCAAGCATGAGGGCTTGTTCACTTCTATAATTATATCCTCAATAATAGAACTGTAGGTGCTTCTGAACAGGAGGGGAAAGATTTTTTCATGATGAAAGCAAAGGACTTTCAGACAAGGGACCTGACTTCTCTTCCTAGCTCTGACACACTTTCCTTGGGGAAAGAATCAGGGGAAGAATTGCAGAAAGCAACTAAGATGCTCATCTCTCCCTTTGAATATTAACAAGGGAGTAGATACTATCCATCCCCTTCAAAATCTCTCTTAATATCTGTTTCCTAGGGATGAAGTCTATGATTGTTCCCCTCTAAAAAGAAAGTTTCTGACTTGAAGTCACCTTTTAAGGAATGGCTGACTTTCCGTATGTATCCATAGATTAAAGAATTAAAAAAACATAATTAAGAGACAAATACAAAATTAAATGAATGACTGTAACACTCTGTAGAAAAATATCTTTAAAGCCACTAATTATTTTAAAATCTTGCCTTTGAATCAACCTCTGCCATACTCAAGGCACATTTATTTTACCTATTCAGTTGCCTTTGCCTTTTGTCTTAGTAATCCCATAGGGAAGAAAAGCCCCAATGCTATAATAACCTATCCCTGACCAGAGGGACTTATCCCTGAGACCAGATACCTGGTCTCAGACAGAGTAGAGTGACTTCTGTGCGTTTCTGTCAGGACTTGACAGAAACAGTAAAGCACAGCTAAAGGTGGAGATGCTAAAATTCCTCTCATTCAGAAATTCACAAAATTTCTGTAATTCAATTGTGCAAGAAGAAACAACACAGATGAAATCAGGAAACACCAGAGGGTGTTTGGTGGGTGTTATGGACCATGGGATCCTGTAACACATGCATGTCATGTGAACTTTAACTCACCTCATCTGCCTCACTCCTTTGAGTCTTAGCTTGCCAGTTAACTAGTATAGAAGCAGCACTGTTGTACAGTACTTTGTAGTAGAGATGAGACAGAGAAGCAGATTATATTATTTTTATAATGATTCTTCCTTATCTGAACAAGTGCTCACAAACCTTGTACCAATTCTCTGCATCAGTATGGACTTCACTCTAAGTGATTATTTTCAGAACTGGCGAAAGACTATTTGGATTCCCAGATTCGATCACAATTCATCACAGAAACCATATTTCTTTGCAGACTCATAAACCTTTGAAATAATTCATTTGCACTTTTTTTACTGTCGTACTTTTATGTTACTGTGGTGACATTTGGAAACAGTTCACTTTTTAATTAATGAACAGAACTTATTGTAAAACACGTAGAGAAATATTTCTGTTTCAGTAATTTGCCAGTTACTAGAAAAAACTTGATTTCCCAAATACATTGAGAGATAGGTGAATCATCTGGAAAGCTGGAAGTCTGAATATTAACTATGTGGTGCCCACCATTAGTTGCTCCCTATTTTTTCTTTTAACTTGTATTTTATAACAATACATGGATCCAGATCCATTCCAAGGTTCATATTCTCTTCTTGTTTACACCCATTTACACACAGGCCACACTGACATCTGGACTGAGATTGAACCCTGGAGATCTCCAAACCCAGCAGCTTGGTCAGTCCAGCAAATTAGATGCAATCAGGAGTGTCCTTGGTTTCCAAGACTATGTGAAATGGAAAGAGCTACGTTTATGCTAGAAAACTCCAAATGAGGTTTGCTGTCTACAAACTGCCTACTTAAGGTAAAGATCCTTAGACTACATTACCTACCAAAACGTACCTTGGAATTTTCGAGGAAGACTGCTAGTTGAAACAGTCCAAATTATATTCATACATCCAGTGCCTGGTATATTTGAATTGACATGTACAGAGACATCCAGAGAGCCCAAGTAAGACCATGCTTTTAGTTATGTGCTTCAGACATGATGGTCC
>VZTM01022963.1:14907-27390 GCA_013400555.1 Jacana jacana | reverse complement strand
CACACGAAGGATATGGAACTGTTGGAATGGGCCCAGCGGAGGGCCACAAAGATGATCAGAGGGATGGAGCACATCTCCTATGAAGACCAGCTGAGAGAGCTGGACATGTTCAGTCTGGAGAAGAGAAGGCTCCGGGAAGACTGTAGAGCAGCCTTCCAATGTCTGAAGGGAGCCTAAAGGAGAGCTGGAGAGGGACTCTTTCTCAGGAAGTGTAGTTACAGGACAAGGGGTAACAGTTTTAAATTGGAAGAGGGGAGATTTACATTAGATACTAGGAAGCAATTCTTTCCTGTGAGGGTGGTGAGGCACTGGAAGAGGTTGCCCAAGGAAGTTGTGGATGCCCCATCCCTGGAATTTTTTAAGGCTAGGCTGGAGGGGGCTTTGAGCAACCTGCTCTATTGGGAGGTGTCCCTGCCCATGGAAGGGGGTTGGAACTTGATGATCTTTAATGTCCCTTCCAACCCAAACCATTCTATGATTCTGTGATTATGTGCATATGGTGCTGTCATCTTTTCCAATGTTCCCTGTGATGCTGAATGCTAACTCATAATCTGAAGATTAAATGCCTTGATTGTGGGAGCCTTAGCTTGTGAATATGTGGGTTGTCTCAAATGAAGTTAGATAGACTCTTAGGAGTGTTGTAGAAAGAAGGCATGCTGTAGGTCGCGGTAAGGAGTGAGCAGTGGTATAGCTGCTGAGCATGTGGCCCATATGACTGCAACAGATCAGGCAACCACTGATCTGTGCTGACTCCAGATGAAGGCTGCTGTTTAAGGTAGCACTGATGTGATTGCTTTCATCAGCCTGAGATATCCTATTTCCCAGTAACTTGAAGGGCTACTACAAAGTTGAGGCAAATCCAATTGCTGGCTGAGCAAAATTCCCACATTATTTCTTATACCAGACCCTGGGCATACCTAGCTTTTACCCAGCATGAACCAAAATTCTAAGAAAATGAGTGGTACACACTGTGATGTACCATCTCCAGGATCTGGTTTAAGCTGGTGATCTTAGCCCCTTGTTATTGAAGGAGGGAGTTTCATTATTTTATTTATTTTTTTTAGTGAAAATGCAGATATTAGCATGTCCTCTGGGTTGTACTAAAGTATGATAGCCAAGAATCAAGCTACCTGCTTGATGAGTGCAAATGGTAGGAACTCATTTACTTGGCTTGGTAATTTTTCTCCACAGTGAATAATGAACATGTAGTTTTGCTTTAAACAGGAGCCCACTGAACTAGACAGAGAAAAACATCTGAAACATGTATTGCAGGTTGCAATAGTGCAGAGAAATGGTGTTAAAGAGAAGGGAGTAGTTATATACACTGAGAAAGTAACAGGTTTTATTCTACTTTGGTGGGTTTTTTTCCCTACTTTTTTTTCTTTTCATTCACTTTTTAGCAAATCTGAAGCTCTATAAGGAAATGTGGTACGTTTGTGTGCTTTGAAATGATCTGGTTTCTATCTTGTAACAACTTGGTTGTTTCTCGACATCGCAGGATCAAGTCACTACTGTTTGAAAAGATTGCTTAATGATATGCTGCCTCTTTCATGGGATAGCTGCATTTCAGTTTACTTTTTAAAGTATTTTTATTCAACTGCAGTAGGTCTGGTATCTTGGCTTTTCCCTGGAAGTGAAGAATTTGCTTTAAATCTGCTCTGATGGAAGATCAATTCCACAACTGCTGTAGTTTCTCTCTGCAGAAGATGCTGTATGCACCCTGAGTGCTGTCATTACTGGCAACACAATGGTCGTATTATCTGCACCTTCAGTAACTGGGATCTTTTTTTTGAGAGTGTGTGGGTCAAGCAAGAACTTAGATACTTTCCTCCTCCTTTTGTCTAATTACTTGTAACAATCACATGCTTAAGGAAGAGTGGAAGTCACATCACTACCCAAATCTATGGCCATGAGATCAAAATCAAATAGGAGACAATGATCAAACAAAGCAGGATTGACAATGGAAAGGAGGTAGAACTACAACAGCGCTGTAAATTATGGCAAATATATAAAGCTGATGGGAGAGTTTTATAGCCATTGAGATGCTTTGAAGGGTATTTAGTGACAGACACAAAAAGGCTTTTGCTGGAAGACTAATTCTTTTTGCCTCACTTTCTATCAAGACAAAAACTATCTGGAGGGAGGCTTTCCAGGATGGAGATGAGGGAAAAGATCATAGAATCATAGAATGTTCCAGGCTGGAAGGGATCTCTAGCGTCATCTAGCCCAACCTCCCTGCAGTCAGCAGGGACACCCCCAACTATACCTTAGTTACTGACTCAGTACTGATGCAATATCTATAATGCTCACCTGCACCCATGTGGACTGTGGACTTTCACTTCAGCACTGGTTTCATTCCATTCTTTCATCCTTCTCTCTGTGAAGACTTTCCCATCAGAGTTCTGAATTGGTCGAACATATGGATAGTGATTTCTCCCCTTGACTTCAGAACTGTTTGACCAAAGTCCTTCTAAGAGTCTGTCTACTATAAAACAAGGGGCCTAACTGTGTCCTCCTGTGAAGGACCTTCTTGATAATCTGAGTTGAACACATCTCCACAGGCCAGGCTCTGTGTGTACGTACAACGCTGCCCAGAGCTTTTCTGAAAAATACAGTCCCCTGCACATTCAGTCCACCTCTCTGTGTGGGTGCACAGGGGCTTGTGAAGAACACAGCCTTCTGAGCATAGAGGGTTTACTGCTTGTGCATAGGAAACCCTGAAATAAAACTGACTCTATGTGTTCTTCAAATGTGTAGCAAACACAAGAAAAATGAACTTTCTGCAGGACTACTGGCATGCACAAGGCATCTCCTCCATGCCTGTGCCATGGCAGGCAGTAGAGAGGAGAAGAGAGGAGCTGAGCTGTTGGGGGTCTTGAGAGAGAGCACAGCTACAGGAGAAAGAGGATCCTTGGATCAGTGCTGCAGGGTGAATGTCAATTGTCCTGGCAATCCTTGCATGTAGGCGTATGGTTCATATTCAGTTCACGTGTGTTGCTCAATAACAAAAGGACTCTGGCCAAGTAGAAATGATCCTCTACAAGGTTTTAATCTGAGATGCTATGGGTTTGGCTTTCAGAAATGCCAAACACTTCTGTCTCCTCTTCTCTTGAGCTTGAGTTGCAGTATCGCATGCTCATTTATAATAGTCTCAAATTATAGAAGGGAGTTTGATTTCTCATAAATGGCAGACCCACATTTCAGCATATATCTTGGGAGTAGTAAGCCTAAATCAAGGCAGTGTGGATTAAACTGTCCCTCTAATTTTCTAGCTCACTATTGGAGAGTGTTTGTCAATCTAAAACTCTTTTGCAGCCTGCAAAATATTGTCTTTTATTAAAATTCTTTTGAAATCCTTATCCATTATATTGGCATTTTGCAGAAGATAAGATTATGTCTCGAAGTATGGTTGAACAAGCTCCATTAAATGGATGACAAGTTCCAATCCTCTTCAGTAAGTAATGGTTCAATTTCTCTGAGGGTTTTTTTTTATCCTTTCCATTTGATATCTCAGGCCAGAGAGCAGTATACATTCCTACCAAACTGAATTTAAATGAAGCAGACAGCTAACTTTGATTTGCTTTTGTTCCCATCTACACAAACTGGCTTGTATTAATCGTATTAATAAAAATGGCATTAAAATTACCAAGTTTTAAAAAGGCACATGACAGTGATATTACCCACCAAGCTACAAGTCATTGTGCATGCATATTAATTGCAAGTTGTCTAAGATTTCTGTAAAAGCTCAAAGGAATGACATTTTTCCCTGTATGTTGTTTTTAATTTGGAAAGTTCCCTGGTAATGCAAGATGTATCCTGTCCTAATGTGGTTCTCTAATCACAGCATGCTTGAATTTTGATAGATGACCCCCAGATGCTTTAAATCCACTAAGATTTGCAGTAATAAGAATGATTTTTTTCTTTTATATATACTTTTTTTTTTCCTGAACTTTCCACAGTGACATTCATCTATCATCAGATGGATTTGTTTACTCATTCCCTTCAAAAAAATGAAAAATCACGTAATTTGCATGGGGACCTTATCTTTGCTGCTACGTGGTGGAGGGACTATGTCATAATTTATCTCAGCCTAGTCACTGTTCCCTGTGCTCGAGGGGTTGTGCTCTGAAGAAATACACGTTTCTCAGAAATGTTCAAAGCCCTTCCCCTCCCTCCCCTAGTCTCCATGTAGAAGCATTGCCCCAAAAAGAGTGCAAAAAGTCACCTCATCCATTCTGAGGTCCTGCCAATGGAAATTTGAAGCACAAAGTAGAATTCGCTAGGCAATTTTTTTTTCTCTGTTCCATGTTTCCCTCTCCATTTTCTTTTTATTGCTTCCTTGCACGTAGGGATCTAGAGTAGATTTTCAGTGCAGAATATTTAACAGTGGTTGTACAACACAAGAAAAGGGTTGAGGATGTTAATCTACTATCACTTCCCCAAACTCTGTCCTTTTCTGACCTCCTTGGTGTCATTCCTTGTCTGTCCTTTGCAGAGCAGTGTATCCTTTCTTCATAGTGTTTCACTATCTTGCTGATTACTCAGTCAGCTCTTTTCATGACCAGTGGTGTTTTCTCTTTACCAGCCTTCCTTCTCTTTCTACTCTGAATTTGCTCTTGCAGATCTCTGCTCCTTCGCTCTATTCTTCCACTCCTCACCTTTTCTGTAGGTTTTTTTGCTCTCTCCCTTATTTTCTAGAATGCATTTCCCCCTCCCTTGCTTTTTGTCACCTGCACACTTTTGCTCACCGATGTGTTTGATGGTGGTGCTCTGCAGTATTTCCTCCCATCTTCCCTCCAGAGCCTCTCTTTACAAGGTTCCCTCCTTGTCCCTGACCTTCCACCACCTCATCACAGCCAGGTGCGTACCACAGGGTAGGATGCTCTCCTGCTGTTGTGCAAAGTGACAGGCTGCGTGCCCTCAAATGCACCGCAGCTTTATCAGCGCTTTAGTGCAGGGAGAGGCAGGAAAGCCAAGAGAAGCACAGCTGGCAGGTAGGTGATAGCTGCCAGCCGCAGAGGAAGTGACAGGGAGGTGTCTTAAGAACTGACTGTACTGGAGGCCAAAGTGAGCCTAACTAGAATAAATGGGAGAAGTACCCCATTGTGACTGGTTCAGGTGCTCTGTGCATCTTTGGCATAGACTACTCAAGAGAGGGTATTTCAAAAACCCAAAAGCTTATTGGTGAGCTTTTAGTATAGCAGCTGTAGAGCCTGAGGGAATTACACAGTTGTTTACTTTTCCCCAGTCTTTCAGATGACCCTCACCAGGGAGGTTTGCTAGAGGAGTGGGCTGTAACCCAACAAGTGCCTCTTGCTGGCAGAGACATGTGAGGGACACCTGGAGCTCCATCAGACAGTGGGACTGATGTGGGAGATGCTAAGCAGCCTGGAGTGCCATTTGTGGAAGCACTCTGGCTCTTCCACAAAGATGATATTTGCTGGACTTTTGCTCACTCATGGCTGGTTTCACCCATTATTTAAGAGGTGACAAAACCCCACCCCAGCTAAACAAGGTGGCAGGTCTGTACCACTGCTTGCTGGTGTCTGGATTTAGGCAGTGAGCCCAGGAGGGTCCTGACTTGAATAACTGGGGGAAAAAAAATGTTTCCTTCCTGGGCAGGTTAATAATCAGATCATATTAACAAGTAAAATTTGATTAGGCTTCTGATTAGGAAAGAGTAAGCCAGGAGTTTGAAACTTGTTGTGTCAACAGAATAGATTAGCTTCAGTCTGACGTTCTGCTTTCAATAAGGAACTGGTAATAAAATTATAGTGTCTGACTTCCTCGTGATGTTCTTAAACATGATACAGGGCTTTGAGACAATTGCTGAATATCACAGGATATGCACTGGGACTTAGTCAACAACCAGGCGGGAGAGTATAAGATCATTTAACTGGGATAAAAAATAATAATAAGGGAGGAGTGAAATCCTAATGAATGAGGTAAAACTTGTATGTTTGGAAAAATCCTGTAGGTTGCTATTATTCACCTGAAGTGACCACTCAGGAGGGCAAATGGCCCAGATGGAGTGTTCTGAGTCTACTGTTGTGCAAGGCAGAATATAGGAACATTAAAAAAATGGCTAAGCCATCACAGATTGCAGCTCAGTTCAATGCTGAAATGCTTTTTCAATTCAGAAAAACATCTGAATAATTTTGATGCTTGAACCTTTTTATTGGAAAGCATTAAAGCAAATAATGTCACCAGCACCTTGCGAACACGCTAATTACATGTAAGTAGCAACTGCCAATGGAATGGTAACAGAGTTTGGGGTTTTTATTGAGAACAGATTTTAGAAGAAAATGAGAGAATAATTCTTGTAATTTTTCTGTGAAGCCTGGGTACTTTCAGTCAGGGCTCTGAAATGTCTAGCAGACCTCCACATAATAAACAGTTGTCATTTTTCCATTCAAGCCAGTGTTACAGAAATTCAGTGTACCGACTGTTAAAGCCATGTTGTAAATGCCTAACATATTTAGAAATATAAATAACGCTTAGCTTATTTTTTTCATCAGAATAGGATCCGGTGACAGTGTGATTAATCACAGGCTGTTTGGCATCAGGAGGGGGAAAAGAAACCTATTAACGCTGCCTTGCTCTCCGGGCACTGAGACTGTACTGGAATGAAATGATCTCTGACGTGAGGGAAGATGGACTGCTAATTCAAAAGGCAAAATTCCACCTGCTGTCAAGAATGATTAGAGATCAGAAGGGTACATTTGTGATGATTGCTTGATCTTTGCGGCTAATAAAGTTAACTGTCTACAGTCAAACCCCCATTAACATTAACTGTGATATTTTACATCATTCCTAAACCTCTCCCCTGCCCTATGTATGCTCAAGCAGGACAATTTCTCCCTCTGAGCCTGGTCACTCACACTAGCTGAGCATCAGAAGTGTGAGAGGGGGACCATAGCAGTTCCAAGCAGTCAGCTCTGCTTCTGCTGGTTACTTCATGCACTGCTGCAAACGGCTTTGGATGCCCTCTCTACACAGTGCTTTGCTGCAAAAAAAGATACCTGGCACCATTAACAACTATGTCAACTTTATTTGGGCAGGGGGCAAGGAGATGGGAGAAACAAATTTCTGCTGCCTTTCTGAATTTCAGCATTGTGGATTTTCTGTGCTATATTACAGCTAATCTACCTCTGTCTGTTTTGATTCATTTGGCCATGACCTCTATGGATTTTGCCCTTTCTCAGCTTACGTTGAGTTAACCTATGGGAGGAAGCAAGATGTCCTACTGCAATGCTTGGTCTTGTATTCTGCAGGGATCCCTCAGATTGTCCAAAGCACATGTCAAGAGCAAGACTTTGTCACCCATCAGCTAAGAGAGCAGGATGAATGCAAGTGAAAACAGCCCGCAAAAACAAGTTGCTCTCATGTGTACACTCTTTGCGCAGAAGACAGGAAAATGTTTGTAGTTAACTAAAATGAAGTGGTTATAGCAGGACTGAAGTAGGGTGACGTGTCTTAGAGGGCACGTGAGACAAAGGTAACCAATGTGAACCTGGCACATGTGGTGGAGTTTGACTTGCAAGGCCGCCTTCAGTTAGGTAACTCTATCAGTAATACAGGATAAACCTGAGATTGCTTCAGTACTGCTATTGAAACCACTGAATTTGGGTACAGGTGTATCAGAATTGGAACAATAGAGAAGTAATTGGAAGCAGGTTGCTTATTTGGGAGGAGAAGGGCTGGAGAAAATGAGGTACAAGGAGAGCAAAAAGTGAGTTTAGAAATGGCAAAAACCGTAAGTAAGATAAAGATTAGGTAAAGAGCAAAGGAGGGCAGGTTTTCTAGCAGTAAGAGTATGAACTTCTACAGATGGTAATGCAACTATCCTACCTACTCAAGGACACCAGGATGCCAGAGGGAACCCCTGGGACAACTCACTGGAGTACCCATCAGGTCTGCTTTGTAAAGGGCTGGAGTTGGAGGGTACAGCAAAGAGGGACAACTTGCACCTTAATGTTAAATGTCATGGGGAGAGAAGGGTGACAGATTTGTATTTCAGTAGTGGCTGTGTGTAGGTAATAGAATTTAATAGGGATGAACAGTAGCTTTGTACCTATGTGTTAATAGCAAGCCAAATAATGTAAATTGATAACAGTAATCTGTTTATTATTTTATTAGATTATTTAATTTATTAATTAGTAATATATTGATTAATCAATAAACATTATAGTCCCTATCAGTTATGTCTCAAGCTTGCAATGTGAAGGAGGACAGAAAGACCATGAGGCAACAACCTGGAAGGTAATTCTTCTGAAATGGGACCTTGCACGACTGTGTCCCTGTAGAACCCAAGACAGTAAGGGACTGTGGTAAACATACCTTCAATACTCATGTAATTCCTCCTCAGCTTTGTCTGTCTTCTGTAGCAGTCTGCAATCTTTGGAACTCCTCCTTGAGGATGATATATTTAATTTAAAAGCTCTTTTATACCTAGTTATAGCTCATTAGTCCCTACATGGACAAAATTGTCTTCATCTCTCATATTTTGGCTCCAGTTAGCTTTAGATTATGGGACCTGCTTTGGGCAGGGGTGCGTGTGTGCCAATTTTTACCTGGAACTTTATAATCATCTTTCCAAATCTGTTTGGATACTTTTTAGCTTTTTAGCGGCCACTGCAGGCAGGGTTTGGGTGTTTGGTTTTTTTTTTTATTTCTGGGTAGACTGGGGTTTGTTTTTCCTGTGAAATCCAGAGATGATGTTTTGTTTTCTTTTTGAGAAAATCCTCATTCCTGATGTAATTTCCTTTGGATCTTTTCTAAGGCATCTTGGTCAGCATTAATGTCTTATGAGTCATTTCATTGTTTGTTCCATCTCGGTTGCTGACAGTTTCTCTCTTATCACTTCTGTCTGCTGTGTTAGTTTTTTGCATTAGCCAAAATTTAGTGCTTTTCCCATGTGGATGAATACAGCAACACATAATGCACCAAAATTCTCCTCAGGATGGTGAAAACAGAGGCTGTTGTTTTGCTACTAAGAACATTTTCTTGCCTTTGCTGTTTACTGTAGCTGCGTTGACTGTTTCTTTGGTCATATCTCTTCCATATGCCCAGCCAGCAACAAATGGCTATGCCTCATATTTCAAGTGGATTTATTAGGGATGGTGAGTAATGCATTTTTATGCTGGATTACTTATTATACTCATGTCTTGTGTCAAGATCTAGTTGGATGACAGAACTGAGTGCATTAAAATATCATTTGAGAAGGGTTTATTAGTTAATAATACCTTGAAATGCACTTGAATACTTTGCCTCATGTAAATTTATGTAAATTTTTTGCATTGAAAGCTGAATTACTATAATAAAGGCAGCATCATATATAGTGAAGAAGCTGAACTCTTTGGGTTTGGTCACAATATCTCTTAGAGCTGAAGAGGCTCATCTTGTCCAGCCTGATTATTTTCACAAATCACAAGAAAGGTTTTGAAGTTGGTTTTTTTTTTCTTCTCAGTTCATGTGTGAACTTTGAGTTGAATTGTACTGATTGGAGTAATGCAAATGTTTAAAAAAATTCTCTTTGTAACTACTGCTATGCTGAGGCTGGATTTCTTCAACACTGCTGGTCCAGGTGCTTCTGCCTGATGGTTCAGCCATTAGACTTTCCTTACAGCTTTGGACGCAAACATATCCTGTTTAATCCCAACTCTCTGCATTCTTTCTGAAATAGTTAAAGTTACTTTTCAGCATCTAAATCTCTGTCCCACTGCAAGTGGAAATAGGTGGATTTGTTATTTTGTTGAATTTACCTCTGCCCAATACTATAGCTTGCATCTTCTCTAGAGCTATATAAAGAGATTTTATAGCTTCCTCCATTGGAGCTAAAGATGACCACTAAGGGTAGCAGATTTATACAGGATAGATATGACTGCCTTGGGATCCAGAGCCAATCCTGGTCACAGCTATAAGCACCTTTTAGCTGGTGTAAATGTAGAAATGCATATATCAATGCATATAGCAAGGACAGAGCAAATGTTTGAATAAACAATTTCAGAGATAGCAGTAGAAATAGCATTAGGATTGGAGCACTGCACCTAAGGACTACATCCTTGGAGAGCAGTGATCATAGTAACATTCCTATCCCAGCTTCTTTACTTTGCCTTTTTTTATTTTTTATTACTTTTTTAAAGACTGGCACTTATAAAAGATTTAGCTGTTGCTGAAAAGAACTTTTTGTCAGCTATTCTCCTATTTACTGGTATTTTCTCTTTTCCCTCCTCTCCCTAACTCCCTTTTTTTAAGGACTAAACAATTGCTTTTTGAGGCAGAGGCAGTGTGAAAGGAGGTGGTCCACAAATGTCACTTTCTGAAGAGCTAGCTTTCATTGCCAAACTTGTACTTCCTACCCTTGCCTATAATAGGTATAAAAACTTCAGGGAAAAAAACCCTCTGCTTTTCCACTGTTCCTGATATAGTTTAGATTAGGAAAATCTGGGAGCCAGCACTGTGCAGAAGATACAACAAAGCCGGAAGACACACAGCAAACCCAGCCTGAACTGCAAAATGGATTACTTCCAAGGTACAGCAAGGAGAGGGGGGTTAGAAAGACATGACACACAGACTTGGAGCTACTTCATCCCATTCACTGGTAATCTTGCTAACTCTAATTTTATCAGAATGTCTAACTGATCTGATTTCCATACCCTGTCTCTTCTTGTTTGGTGAGTGCAGTTACCACTTTGGTCACCACTTTGGTCAGTTGTGTTTGTTGTGTGTGCTTACTTTTTGAAATTCCTGGAAATGAGCGTGATCTTTCTTTATTTGGTGTAATAAAAACAGAGAGAGCTTTTATATCAACATCACTGAAATTGAATTTGTGGAAGTATTTTGTCTATATGAGGTTTTATTTGATTCTTTAATTCATTTAATTTCCTGAATTTAGATTCAATTATGTTCTTCCTTTTAAATGTATTCTGTTGTCCATGCTAGACTAGCTCTTCTTGTGACGGATGCAAATATTAATGAAATCCTGGATCTGGTGTGTAGGCAACACTGAACATTTACAAAGCAACTGGAATTTGCATTTGCTTTCTAACTGTGGAGAGAACAAATTGTCATCAGTGATGTACCTATGCAGGTGATTACCTTACTGCTCTGGTCAGAATCGCAGGGGGAAAAAGGATTAGGATCATATGAGTTTCAGCTGATGGAAGCATTGCTCCTATTCTGAGTTTGTAGTTGGCCTCTAAATACAAGGTTTACCCTACAGAGAATTTTTTCTGAGCTAGTTGAACGTAGGTTTGTATTGAAAGAGCGTCTGCTTTTTTTCCTAGAAAAAGTAAGGGGGTAAGAATGACTATATTTAAATAGAATTTAAATTGTTATTTCTTAGAGCAATAGGGTGTTACAACTTTCTCTCCTCTGCTCTTTTAAGTCCAGGGCTGGACTGTATGTAATAAATCCTTGCATCACAACTACACTGACTGAAATATATGAAAAAAGATCACATCCTTGAACAGAATACTTGTGCTGATGTTCCAGTACAAAGTACAGCTAGTAATGGTATTTATTTAACACTATTTCCAGTTGTGTGAGTGACCAGAAAAGGATTTGCTAAAAAAAAAAAAGAAAAAGTTATAGGTATATTTTTTGTTATAGGTGTATTTTATGATATTACAGTTGAGCCTTTGTAGTGGTGATTACATTTTGTGTGGGTTTTTGTTTCCAAAATGAGGAAATGCAAGGGAACTCCAGCGCAATGGATACAAACATGTAGAAGCCCAAGCAGGAAACTGAGTATGTTTCTTCCTTTTTTTTTGTCTCATAGCCTTTTTTCCCGTTTCACAGCCCATTTTATGTTTATAGTTGTGTTAAATGACTGATATTTATCTCAAGGTCCTTTGGCATTCCTGAACTAAATGTCTTACAAATAAATGATGGTGAGGGCAGCAGAGAATCAATCTATATAGAACCGCACATGCAAAAGTGAGTACTAGGACAGAGAACAGAGGAGGACAGAAGCCCTAGCTGTATCATCAGGTGCAATGTGAGAGCAGGAAAAATGTTTGGTGGGGTGGGTGACGAGAGACATACATTACTGTTTTCTTACTAAGGAACAAAATTTCCTAATAATTTGTCAGGCTCTACCTCTTCAAGCTGAAATTCATTACTACATCAAAGTGAATGCTTTGCTGCTAACAGCATAAATGTCTCTATTTAGAATGTAAATGAGAAAAATCTATGAATTACAGGACATTTAAAATAGTGTGAGTAGCTGGGTGGAAGGAGTTAGTCTTATTTTAAAAATTGACTATGACATAATTTGATAGTAAGTAATAAGCTTAGTTTCTGATTCTCGCATAACTTGAGATGTAGCAAATCATTATTAATCGTGTGTGCTGTGTTACAAGAAACATACACAGTTAAGTGTGCGTGTGTGTGTGTGGTTGGTTTACAATCTGTTCATCTCCCTTCTTACCCTCCTGCAGGTAGGAATTATACAGTATATTTATATTTTTTATATATATA
>VZTM01022962.1:46044-58911 GCA_013400555.1 Jacana jacana | reverse complement strand
AGTCAGGAGTTATTTGATGATGTCTTATTGCAGGGATATTTAATTCATTTTTACCATGTTTAGAGCAATGGATAACCTTTATGTCTTAACAGAACATGGGTTTGAAATGATTGCTTTAATCATGATTAAAACAATGAATGTGGTAAACCAATTAAACTGCCGGTAGTTCCTCAGAATTTGTCACCTTTATGAAGAGGTGGTGAAAGGAACTAGGAAAATACTATCAAGTACATATATTTGCCAAATCCTCTAAGAGCTCTAATAATTATGGTGAGCCGTGTATTACACAACTGCACAAAATATTACACGTGCAGAAATTATTTAGCTTATCCTCACAGCATTATTAAAAGAGAGCATTATCATCCTCATTGCCATAAATTATTCGCTACAGAAGGTAGTGAAACAAGTCTTGATATTTAACAGTTCTCTTTAACTGAAAAAATTAATTAGACCTGATCTCACATTTTACCAAGACTGCGTCCCCTACACTTACTTTAAACTCACTAGAGAATATTTAGAGAAGAGAGTTAAAATGAGATTGAATTGCAAACTGAGATTCTAATTTTAATTTGTATGTAATTGAGGTTTAGTTTTATCCTTGTAAGAGCCAGAGTTCTTAAGTGGAATGGGCCAGACTTTTCAAACTCTTAAACGTAAAATGAATTTTCTTTTTAAATGTTTTAAAACCCTAGAGAGTGTGGGTTCAGAGTGATTTTTTGCAGTAGAGAAATGAAAGCTACATTTCTGTAATGTTTTTATTAGAAGACTCATGTAAAACCTTATAGGAAAATTTGTTTACTAAAACCTATGTTACTTGGATACGGTATAAATCCTGTTTCATTCTGATGAACATTTTGTTACTTTAATGCTAATGCTTTTTTTTTTTTTTTTTTTTTTTTAAATTTTTTTATTTTAATCCTGCCTTTTTGATCTNCATATTGTTTGAAAAGAACTGCGTGAAAGAGACAGAATTTTATTAGTCTGCCACAGTTCTATGGAAAGAAACATTCTAGCCTGCTCAGGAAAATTTGACTTTTCTGATTTTTTTCAGAAATTAGCTTGATGGAATTAGTTTCTTCAGCAGGCAGAAAATTACACCAGCCTAGGGGCTTTCCTTCCTTCGTTTCATATTATAATACAAGGAATATTTATTTGTCAGTGCACATAGATAATAATGACCACCTTGATTCAAGAGGCAATGATTACAACCAACTCCCTGCAGAACTGTTTGACTTATTTATTATCTGTCTCTGCACTGAAAGGAGGAAATAAATACTCTTTTCCATGCCCCTCCTTAATTTCAGAGAATGAAGAACTCTAATTAAGGTGTTCTGAATCACCTCATTTTTTTTTCATATATTGATTACTGAGGCAGTCTGAGAGGACTAGCTTTCTGGTGTGTTAGATTTATGTGGCTGCTAGCCTTGAGATACTTTCAACACCAAGCAGATTCTCCTGGGCTGGAAGCGGGCTTCATTTGGAAATATGATTTATTTTTGTGTAACAATGGCTAATTGACTATATGTACATTGCTGTGCGTATAAAGAAATCCTTAATTTTCCTTTTAAGTCCAGTAAGTCATTACACAAGAGCAGAAATATGGAACAAAACCAGATATATGGAACAAAAACGTAGGATGCAAAACATGACAAAGATATTAAAAGAACATCGAGAATTTAGCATGAAGCATGAAAATATTAACAGCCTCAAAAAAAGTGTCATGTAACTTAAAACTCTTAGTTGGCTGGTGGCACATTTACAACCTCAGGTTTTTTTCATAACTAGTTTTTGGCCCATCATGGAATCCTCTTCAGAAGACAGCAATATGGTGATCTTCATGACACTAATTAATTAACTAATATCTGAGAAAAAGGATCTTTCTGGATTAAAATGAGACATATAAAGCTTTAAACGTGTATTGGGCTCCTAGGAACTGCGATCGGGTCAAGGACAGACACAGTATGTATGAATTGTGATGAAAATCAGTAGTTGGAAACATTAATGACAAGAAATGAAAGTGCATTATAGTCACAGCGGTTCATCACACTGGGTGAGCACCCACTGAGAAAGTGCTGGAATCAGTCAACATTCCTACCAGCCCATGGAACACTGATACTTCACAGAAAATCTGCAAGCATATTTGTAAGTACCTCAGAGAAGACTGAGAATAGTTGATCATATCTCAATTCTTGGTGTTTGTCATTGTGTGTAGCATCAACGTTTCCTGTGACAATGGAAGACATGGTAATAGGAAGTGTGGAAGTGTGGTTTTTGGTGATTGAGCCTGACACATAGACAGACTGCATTGCAGCTACAGGTTTTTGCATGCTGTTGTTCAGTTAGAACTGGCCACCTAGTAAAGAGTAGAAGGAAGAAATTTTTTAACTGAGGGTGGTGAAATATTGGCCCAGGTTGCCCAGAGAGGTGGTAGATGCCCCAACCCTGGAAACATTCAAGGCCAGGCTGGATGAGGCCCTGAGCAACCTGGTCTAGTTGAAGATGTCCTTGCACCCATTACAGGGGAGGCTAGACTAGACAACCTTTAGAGGTCCCTTCCAACAGAAATTATTTTATGATTCTGTGGTTCTGTGATTTAGTTGCTCTTATGTAGGTGGTAGGTACACACAACCCTTCCTCAGTAATGTTATAAATCTGTCATTTATTTAAATGAGTATTGCTTTCTCTGTCTGTGTTTCTCACAGAAAAACACTTTAGACTATATAGGTCATACAATATTGCAGTAATATTTCATTTTTAAATTAATGATATCTAACTTTCCTCTTTAGCATCAGAATATTGCTAGATCAGTCCAGACTCTGCTTCCTTTTGAATTTTTACGTTAGAAGTGTTCTGCATCTGAAAAAACAGGTTCTGCTAAGAACATCTCAGTGAGTGCATCCTCATGGCTACTGCATATACCTTTCAAATGTTTGTCTCAGAAATTATGCATCAATACACATCAATACAAAAAGATCTTTTGACAGTAGCTGTGAAAAATAAATGGTAATACTTCACTGAGAAGAAGAAAAGATTAAGTTGTTCACAACTGGTGTCAGGGATGCCTGGAGACCCACTTGAATGCGTTTTTCTCTGTGCATCCTCCATCCTCTGTGCATCCTCCTTCATCTCTATTCTCTGTCTGCTTTAAAGTAGGTTCTTGCATGTAACTTTTCAACACAAGTCTTATATAAAGGAGGTTAGAAGGTAAATTTTATTTTTATATGAGGAAACAGAACCATGAATTACTAAAAAAACTTGTCATCCAACAGTAGAATGATCAAGTGTTTAATGGTATCCCAGCTTTTCAGACTCTTATCCTGGGCCATATCCGTCATGACACACTGAGTTTGAGTCTAGAAATACAGACACTTGTTATTCTCTTCTTGTACGTGATCCTTTCTCTCAACTAATATATGTAAATATATAACTATAAATATCAAATTAGAAGGAGTACATATTCAAATTCCCCTCAGAGATGCTATTGTGAATGTATATAAGACCAGCACTGTCAGTAACAAGCATTTCTGGGAGAGTTGTCTGAGATGCTTGTTTAAGATCCGTGTAAAAAGAATAGTTTTTTCTACTCCATCTAGTTAATTTATTTTCACTACGGGGAGGGAATGCTTTAATTAATGGTTTTAAAGTAAATTTCTACAATATTAGCAATTATTTTAAAAAATGCATAAAGGTGGAAATTGTAGTTTTAATTTATTGACTTTTTCCTGACATTATTGGTATTTTTTCTGAGATATAAATGTAGTTGTCTAGGGTTTTGTTAGAACATACTGGTGTCATTGACACTGTGTTTTTCCTCTCACAAATTTCATATCTAGTTAGCTTCCGCTTTCCCAGAAGGAAAGCATTACATGTTGCTGGTGGCAGTGCCAACCATGACTTCCAGAGCAAATATGACATTCTCAAAGATTTTTTGAAATATCAAAACTACACGGTAGATCCACATCACATAAATCTAGTAATGCTGCAGATTAAAATAATATTGGTCATTCATTTAATATACAATTGTTATGAGGTGCTCACTGCATCAGTTGTAGTCAGTTGTCAAAGGAATGTTATTTGCAGCCAGAGAAGTCAAAGTACTCAGTGTTGCTTTTAAGCTGAACTACAGAATTAGCGTGAATATGAAGTGTACTGCAATTAACTGGACAGCACTGCATGCATTTGGCTGCTCCTGTATGTACATTACATCCTTGAACACAATGGAAAAATTTTCTAAAGACCCACGACCCTGTTATTTGCAAACAAATAGAGCAAGATATTCCCCACACAATTGTGCAAATACCCGGATGGTACAAGATGCCTCCTTTGTCACCCTTTGGAACTGAGAGAGTGCAGACACCTTGGTCTGAACATCATTGCTAGTCCTAAGGTACTGTTCAAACACCTCAAAGTGCTTTAGGTAAATCTCCAGCCTTTGGTTAGCCACCTTCCTTTTGAATGCATAAGCAGGGTTCCTCATGTAATGGAGTTATCAAACCTGTGTTGATGATACCCAAACTAGGTTTTGCTGCTAACAGTTTTGGAAATAGCAATCATTTAAAAAATCTAAAATGTTTAAGAACAGTGGCCCACTCATAGGCATAAGAATCTCTTTTAGTTTGTGGTCCCATGGAAAGAAATTTCTCATAGAGTTAGATGTTTAATTTCTGTATATGAATAAAACAAATAAAAAGAGAAAGCTTCTCTTTTCACAGAATATGCATAAACTTAGTAATTAGAGCATTGGCCTGAATTCAAATCCCCATTCTGCTCAATTCAGTTCAGGAATTGCAATCTATATCCTCCAGGAATACCCCATCATTAATTGATAGAATGTTTTAGTTTGAGCACCTGTTTTCTCTCCTGTTGGATCTCTTCCACTTTATATAAATAATTAATCAAGCATTGAAAGAGTGATGTGAAACTGCATGTCTTATATCCCAGTTGAATCTCTAACCTGGCCTGTCAGCTGCAGCCTACTCATGCCTATTTACATTAGGTGTTCTACATATGGAGAAAAATGTGCTTACAAAGCATTTTTCACCTGAGGGAAACAGGGCAGTGGAAGGAGGTCTACTTTAAGAATCTGATCAGCCAGGGTATCCAGTGTTTCAAATAGGATCAAAACCCTTTGCAAGATATGCAACAGCCTGAGGACATCTCAGTAAGTAGTTGAATCTGAGTTATTTAAGGAACTAGAACAGCAGCAGTGTTAGACAGCAACAAAGCATCATTGGCTGGGGAGTGTAGTGACCATCTCAACCTAAGGAAGAAAGCTTGTCTTCATTAGATAAACTTGGCTGGACAGGTACCACTAATAACCTAAATCAGACAATTTTATAAAAGGAGGTACTACCTGGTCAGTAAGCTGGGAGTTTTGGCAAAGGAAGATGCTGGGTAGAAAACAGATTAATATTCCAAATGTAATTTATGTCATTAACTGATGGAAAAGCAACCCCAGAAGTTAGAATATGGTTGAGAATTTTTAACTCCTGTATTGTAACTAGAGCCATTACAGCAGATAAGTACATTAAAGATTCTAGTGCTGGCTCAAAAAACTAGTCTATATGACTTAGATTGTAAATTCAAAATTGTGAGAGTTGGTTTGGGTTTTTTATTTGTTTTAAACATCCTGAGAAGTTCTTCTACAAAGCTCTGCCTTTCCTCTTATGATATATGTCTTACAGCATTGTCAGACATCAGTCTGAAAAACATCAAGTAAATCAAAATACAAAGATTTTAGTTGCTTATTTTAGCTGTCATTGATTTGCTGGTACTGTCTTCAACATGCAGCTTTCAGAAATTTCTTATTTTACTTTTATGACAATTCCAAGGTAATTTGGAATTTATGTTTGACACTTCTAGTCAGATTATTTTGAAGGATGGCATTTCAAAGAAATGTTGGTAAAAAAAGGAATCAATATAGTTTTTAAAATCTCCTTTTGACAGGCACCTTAGCTATAAATAAACACTGTGAAAACATACAAATTTTCAATATTTTTTTTCTTGGCTACGAGATTTCAGAGGTTAAACATGCTTCACTTTATCACTTTAGATTACAATCTAATTTTCTTTCCTCCTTTTTTTATTTTTTTTTTAATTTTTTTTTTAATTTTAAAGTACATCCATGGATCTCTATGTCAAACAGAAGTCTAAAGGTACTATTTGGTTGAGGTAATCTCCAAAAATTAGCATGTTAGATACTTAGTGTTGTATGGACATCTCCATTACAGCACTCCATAGGATAGTAGTAAATGCAGTTGAAATTTGCATTTGCTGGTGATGCTTTACAAGACTGTTATTTTCAATATAACTGTACTCACGAAGAGATGAAGCACTAGTCATTACTGAAGATCTCTCAAATGAGTCCTTAATTTGTCAGGTTTAGTCTGTACTGATGTTCTCTCTTCTGTCTAGTTTAATCTACTTTGCTTATAAGATGGAAGTTTGCCAAAACAGAGGGATTTTAACAGAAACACCAAAATGTCTGCCTTTTATACAACTAAATCTTAAAATGCCATTCCAACAATCCTTGAGTAGTCTAATGTCTTTAAAAGCTGAAACATATAAAGCATGAGGAGGCCAGGAAAGAAGATATCTTCAGGGGAAAGGAGTAGGAACCCATAAAGAGAAAATAAAAAGGCTACAAGTTATGGATGAAAATTATTAAAAATATAGAGAGCAGCTCTAAACAGAAATCAGATAGACACCAACATTACTATGTCAAGAAATATTTGGCATGCAAAAAATTCTTCAACGTCTTGATGATACCATTTTTGAAGGGCATCAGCAGAGAAAAAGTGTCACAGAACCTGAGGTTCACCACAGTTTCACTTAGCAGTTCTTTCTAACTGCAGTTCCTGAATAGTTGCCTAGAAAGCAGTAAAATCCACGTTTCAGTTTGTATTTGTATAACAAAGAAGATGGTATTACCTTCTTCTGCAAGGAATAGCAGGGGATGATTCTCATCTCAGACCAGTATAGGTCAAAATTTTCTTAGTTGGAACATGTATGGTGGCACTGCTGCAAGGGTAAATTAGGCCTCTTTTGTTTACTTAGCATATTAGAATACTGGTGATTTGTTTGTTTGGGGTTTTTTTTGTGTGTGTGTGGTTTTTTTGTGGTTTTTTTTTTTTTATTCCTAAATATGATAATTTTTCTTAATTTGCATTAGTGAAGTATATTCAAATTGAAGTATACAGGCCTCTCATACAAGTCAGCATATATTCATTATTCTGAATATCTCACCAAGTACATAATCTGTATTTGCTTGAAGTGTGCAGTGATTTTTCCACTGTCCTGTTGTGCTGGAATATCATCAAATTATTTTATTTTAATATTTTATTTTATTTTAAAAATTCCTTGCTTTATGTAGAGTTAATATCGAACTGTTTCCTTCTTTAACAATGTTTAAAGAAGGAACAAATTTAATTATCTATAATTACAGAACTTAGAACTGTTAGGCATATAAAGTAAACGTACTGTTGATGCATATTTACTCTCTGTGGGGATATTGACTTTATCATTTAATGGTTTAGTCCTGCAGTTGTTAAAACATTAACTGTTTTCCTGATAGCCATTATACCAACTGCTTTTGCATTTTAGTGCTAAATAAATCTGATGTGGTTCAGCCTGAAGTGACAGCTTTATACTGAAACTCTGTTCTAGCTCACTCATCTCCTGAGTGCCCCTTCTTTTCTATTTCAGTTCATGCCATTGGTACTGGTCCTTGATCTTATTCTTCTTTCCTCTACCGTTTCATAGAAACTGGCCACAGAAGTCATGAAAAATGGGATCTGGAAGAAACCTTGAGAGACCACATTACATATCTTCCTTTTTCTGTTCTTCTCATGTGGATTCTATAGAAAGGACAAAGGTACAGAGAGTTTAAAGTAGATGCTTGGTTCACTAAGACATTCTGTGTTGAAGATATCTCTGCTTTCTTCCTTTTTGCTCTGGGACTTTCACTGTGAATACATGCTCTAAGGCAAAACTATTCTGCTTCTTCCAAGGCAGAAAAACCCACAGCCAAATAAAGACAACTGTGTAGTCCTCATCCTGAGGCAGATCTGTCAGGCTGAACTAATTTCTAATAATCAATTTACACCTGTTGAGATATATTATGTACATTAAGGTTGACTTGCAAGAGTGGTTTTCATTATTTATCAATTACCTGTAGACATGAAAAAACATCATTTCCCCCCTCTGGAATCTACAAGCACCTGATTTTAAGGCCAGCCAGATCTCCTCATCCTTGACCAGCCATCTGGATTGCTCAGCACTTATTTCTCTGTGTTGAATCACAGAATGGTTAGAGTTGGAAGTGATATTAAAGATCATCTAGTTCTAACCCACCCCCACCCTCTCCCTGTCATGGGCAGGGACACCTTCCACTAGAGCAGGTTGCTCAAAGCCCCCTCCAGCTTGGCTTTGAATACCTCCAGGGATGGGGCATCTACAGCTTCTCTGGGCAAACTCTGCCTGTGTCTCACCACCCTCACAGTAAAAAACTTTTTTCTAATATCTAGTCTAAATCTATGCTCTTTCAATTTAAAAACATTATTCCTTGCCTTATCACTACGCTCCATGATAAAAAATCCCTCCCTGTCTTCCCATTTTTTGTATTTCTTATGTTTTTATGTAACAATGGAGAATGATTGCCTTGGAAGCATCAGATAAGGTGTTGTTTCAAATTAGTGGCAAACTTTAATTTCACCATCAAGTGTTGAGATACTATTAACACATTTAGGCAAAGGGTCAGAAGATGTTGAGAGGTTGTGAGTAGGCATAGGAATGTTTGGATCTCTCCTCCCTTCCGTAATTCTAAGCCCTGCACACTGAGCTGATACCTCTGAGGCCCGGGACCAAACTCCTGGATAAGAAGAGATAAAGTAAGACAAGGACTCAACCCCCTCCCCTTTTTCATCATCTACAAGTGAAAAAGGCAGTCCATTGAGGCACAAAATAAGCATTGTGAACACCTAGAAGTAGTCGTACCAAGAAGCTTGGTAGCAGTTGATATATCAGGTATTGAAAAGTGTGGTGCTATTGTGGTATGGATATATTATGCCTCATTACTTCAATACACAATGAGGAAATAAACTAGAAAATTTATTAAAACTCACATGTATTCTACATTCTAAGATTAAAATCCAAGTTTGACTACAATACAACAGATTTAAGGAAAGAGATTGGTACTTCAGAAGTCCTGCAGGCCCAATATGCCTTGTAATGCCAAAGTACTATTCTATCAGTATGAAGGGAGGTAAGAGCTGCAAGACAATGTGTTCTTTGGTGGGTTTTTCATCAACATTTAATTTGTTACAATGGTTCATAACAACCATAGTCTAAATAACATTTTTTCCATGCGCTAAGCTCTGAAATCTTGTTTCCTACTGGGTAGTGATCCCACTGATACTATTGGGACAACTCATCAAATTATGATGCATCTACAGCGTATGTGACAGAACAGATCTATATGAAAGCCAAAACAAAAAAAAAGTAAAAAAAAAAAAAAAGAAGGAAAGTAATTCTGCATGATTAATGCAAAAGAGTGGAAAATTACATCTGACTTTTAATGAGCCTTGACCTAGTCACAGTAATCAAGAACTGAAGGTGGTCATGACATCCATCAGTTATGGCCCTCTCTCTCTCTCTCTCTGAATGAATATTTTCAAATCAGTCAAATATGATTATGTTTTATGAATATATAAGTGCAGTAAAATGTCATATTTCAAAACCACTATCCTTCTCATTAATGCTGTTATTCTGACTAATATCAAATGTGACTGCTGTGATTTTGCCATTTCTGGTCAATAATTTTAACAATTTTTCCAAATTTACATCTGAATACAAGCACAGTACTTCCCCATCATTTATGCTCTTGCTGTGATTAGTTTTCCAAGACTTTTCAAATATGAAGTAACTTTCATTTGCTGGAGTAGGTTTGCATTTCTTAAATTTATTTGAAGATTTAAACATACTAATATCTATTCAAATAAAACATTAGAGTGTTAATTTATACTTAAGGAACCATGCCTTTGTTCATCTGACAATAATGTAATAGCACTGACCTAAACCTGAGATATGTTTCTTTTTGGGATTCCTATGGTAGACTTTAGTATGTTACAAAAACATACAGCATACTGGGAGTGTAATCTCCTAAAAATCCTACTGAAGTCAGCTAGAAAGCTGTAACAGTAATGTCTGCATTGTTTGTGATGAGATCGGAAACTCTGCAGCATCAGTAGTCCTAACAAGGGTGTTTAACTTGGAACTGGCCACTGCTGGGCTGCAGATGCTGAAAAGCATCAGATGAAATGTAGACTAGAGGAGTCTGGTGGCCAATGGAGCATGCAGAAGGAAGGCTGCAGGAAGATGATGACTTTGGACCAAGAGATCAAACAATACTGCAGGCTAAATGGCAGAAGTTGGACACCTGTTGGAAGAAAAAGGCATGAACAAAAGCAAAAGATTTGAGGAGAACTGAGGTGTGGGGTCCCAGTGAGCAAAGCTGTACTGTTCCTAGGACGTACTGGCTCTTAAAAAGTTCTGTGCCTGACCCTGTGAGGGCTGTAGTAATCACAAGATGTGCTTGTACTGTCCTGTAGATAACTGGAAGCCACGTGGACTTTCTTTCTCATTTGTGGCCACAATAACTTCACACAGCTGCTTAATACTTCCCACCTGCACAGATAAATATCATTGAGTAATAAGAAAGATTTGCATTTGTTGGAGCAGGTCCTGTGAAGGCCCACAAAAATGATCAGAGAAACATGGAACACCTCTCCTGTGAGGACAGGCTGAGTGTTGGGACTGTGGAGGGACTTTTTATCAAAGAGTGCAGTGATGGGATTAGGGGTAATGGTTTTAAACTGAAAGAGAGTAGATTAGGATTAGATATTTGTCTTTTACAAGGAGGATGGTGAAACACTGGCCCAGGTTGCTCAGAGAGGTGGTAGATGCCCCATCCCTGGAAACATTCAAAGTCAGGCTGGATGGTCGTCCGAGCAACCTGGTCTAGTTGAAGATGTCCCTGCTCATTGCAAGGGGTTTGGACTAGATGACCTTTAAAAGTCCCTCCGAAACCAAGATATTCTGATTCTATGATTTTATGAATAATCTTTTAGTTTAGGGTTGCACACCATAAACTGTAAAATTGTTGCATAAAGAAGATATGTCACAAAATGAAAGACATTACTGTTCTGCAAAAGTGTTGATGGAGATGAGATGATTCTTTCTGGATCTCTGTGAGAATGGCCAAGCAAGAAGTGATTTAATAAAATAGCTGTTTTAATAGAATAAAAAGAAGGATACAGTTATGAAGTAAATTTTCCATCTCTTGAGATGCTGAAAGCCCTGCTTTTATGCAGCATCAGGCAGGTCCTGAATGGATTTGTCCCATGGCATACTGCATAGGTACCAACCATGGAGGGGTTCCTTCACCCTCCCATGCTGTAGTGCCTTTTATCTTTTGTGAAAAACATACCCATTTATTTTCTCCTCACAGACTGGATATTACCTGTGTCACAACAGCCACTAACCTGCAGCAGCGGCTGGCATAGAGCACTCCAGCAGGTTCCCTTACAGCTCCTCATGCTGACGTATGGACTTCTTAAACCCTAAGCAAAAGGCCAAATAAAGCAGAGGAGATCACTAGATCACTAAATCCTCAAACACAAAGTCCACCAAGGCTCCCAATAAAAAAACAAAAAAAAAACAGGGGCAGAAACCCAGGCATCAAGAATTCAATCCTTTCCAATGCATTTTCCTACGTATTTAAGCCTTGTAATGATTTCCTGCGATGTCACTTTCTGCAACACTCAGCAAACAAGTTATCTCAAACAGCGCAAGTAAAGGTCATACATATTGTATGGGTTTGTTGATTTAGTGTGAGACACTTAAGAGTAATTTGAATGTAATCCAAGCTGCTTCACTAAAACTTGCTGTGAAGCATTTAATGCTTCTGTGATGATGGCATTGCATTTGGTAGGAAATGAATTGTCACAGAAATTAAGAAGTGAAGCTTTCTCTCTTCAGCTGATGATGCAAGATAAAAGCAAAGTATTTGCTGCTCCATTTTCATTTAAAGACATCAGTAAGATCACATCGTTGTGGGGTTTAGACATTTCAATGATGGTTTGGTTCACACAACACCTTGAATGCATCGTGTTAAGGATATAAATACTAGACAGTGAATTAAAGCTGAAAGAAAAACAAAACAAAGTAAAATATTTTGCTTTCAAATAAATGTTCTGTTTCCCAACTGACTGATGAGTTCAGCCAGAAGCTGAGTAGCTTTCTCTACTGTCGACTGTTGTTGACCTCTGAGTGTGTCCTCCCAATTGTAGGACCATGTATGCTTAAGAAGTAACTGTCTCTGCACCTTGAATATGTGCAGGTTGGGAGCTGTTGGTAAATTCCAAATATTTGTAACAAGCAATTTTTCTGAAAACCATGCTTAAGGATTTATTGACTTCTTATCTATTGCCCTTATTACAAGATGGTGAATAATTCTTTCTGAGAAAAAAAATTCCACATTTTTAGTTCAAAATAAAATATTTTCTTTCATTAGTCTTAACTATAAAAAGATAAAGTTGAATTCAACGGCAAATTAAAATATGATTCTACACAGAAAAATCAAGAAATTGAACATATTATTCTCACGTTTTTTAACCACATGTTTTCTTACTGAAAAAAGTATGCTTTGAAATTTTTTAAACTCTTAAGAATGTACATTGCTTCAATAGAATCTAGTTTCAGAAAGGTTCACAGATTAAAAATTACATATTTTATAATAAATATGTTCTGTAGAGGAATTTCAGAATTTTCCTAGTAAAAGAAAAAAATAAAGACCTATTTAATTATGAC
>VZTM01022962.1:27830-38751 GCA_013400555.1 Jacana jacana | reverse complement strand
AAGCCAGAGAGGAGCTTAAATCTACTGTGATCTTCTGTTGAACTCAGACAGAAAGAGTTAAATGACTTAAGTGGTGTCTAAACCTGACCAACAACCAGAACAAAAGGTTTGCTGATTTGAATGCTGTAGAAGCACAGAAGAGACACTAAGGAAAATCACAAACAGACCTTTCTTCCCTGCCAGGACTTTAAAAATTATTTTAGCTTGGTTCAGGCTAGTTTTTTACATCTACAGCTTTTCTCCTCCCAACCTGGGGAAAAAGAATATGTTATTTGGTTATTTTCTGTTGTGTCTGACTTAATAAATTTAGACTGGCTTCTCATTGAGGTATTTTCCTTATTCTTTATTCACCAGGACATGTTATCCTAAGATTTTGTGTCAATTAGTTATTCTTAATAGTTTAGGCATAGCCGTAGCTGTGAGGCACTCTGTTGTCATTTAAGAAAACCAGACATTCAATCCAGTAAACACCCTGAGTAGTCAGAGCTGCAGAAGAAATTCTGCATCCTTTTAGTTGCAAAACTATTACAAATTTTACAATGGTGCTGATTTTAGCTGAATCAAAATCAGCAAATCTTTTAAATTTCAAATAAATACATCTTGTCTTTTTTTTTTTTTTACATTTTAGAGTAGCAAACATCACATCTGAATNAGCTGAAAATCTGGGACAAACTGCTTAAACATTTGAGGAATATTTCCCCTTGCAGGTATGTGGAGATATAGAAAAGACAATTCTTTAACTAAAGACTTTTCAGTGCTGCCTTCTAATATTAAAAAAAAGAAAGATTAAAGAAATCTGAGTCTAAACTCTTGATAAATTCCAAACTCTAAAGTCTTTCTTCTTCATGATAAAATAAATTGACTGTGTATTAATGACATTTTTGTAGAATTTGTACCCAATGGCCTATACAATGCTATCCCAAAAGCAAAGAAGTCCAATATCACTTTTCACAATTATTTTGAAATTTATAAAATACTTGAATTTGAGAACTTTAGTACCCATGTGTTTACTTATTGCTGTTGAGATCACCACTTCTAATATTTTCTAATTGATCTTCCCTTTTTCTTTTCTTTTAAAATTTCTTTTAAACAAATAACATCTGAATATCTGTTTCATAGTATTTCCTAAGCCAAATAGGAATTAGAAGTATGAGCTGTTTTTCTGTTTTTCCAGACTGCCTTGAAATGGCAAAATCAAAGCATTTCTAGTTACCTGTAAAATAAACATTTTCCAAAACTAAAGACACAAAAGTTATAACTTATTATTATTCCCATCTTCAGCTCTCGATATCTGGTTTCTCATTGTATTATAACTTCTCTCTCAAAATATATTGATTCCTTGATTGGCTAATAAAGATTTAATCTTTTTTTTTTTGAAAGTCATTAGTTCCACCCAAAGAGTCTTCAAGAGTGTTAGGTATTTGAAATTATATATTTTTCAAATATTTCTGCACTTGCAGAAATGTCAGCAATCTAGAACCTTCATATGGGCTGCCTGAAAGAGTTTAAGGTTTCCATGTATTTCTACTTTTAAAAATAAGGTTTACTTCTTCAGCTTTAGAGGCCTATTAGGCTTACATGGTTACATATTCTTTCATTTATATGCAATGCTGAAATGCAGTGTTTTTCCCAAACTCTGCAGATTACTGTTGAATGAACTTTTGTAGTGTCATAGCAAGCTTATTAAAATAACTAAGAGTTGTTGTAAGCAATGCCAAAGGTATGATGCAAGTCACATACTTGCATGAATAACATGAGAAAATATCTTCTGCATTCTGACCTGAGTCCTCTGCCTAAATGCCACTCTTGAGCACATGAAGAAGCACAATAAAATCTTAGAACTTTTTAGTTTCTCTTGAGTACACATATGAAGGGTTTGATTAATCAATCAATCTCAAAGCAGTGACTTCCCAGTTCCTTCTGAGTAAGATAGCCTACCATTTCTGCTACAATTTACCTTGAAAATACAGAACACCCAGGAAAAAAGAACATTTTCTCACATACATGACTTTTCAGGGGCTGAAAAAATCTGTAGCTTTATCCATGAGTACTGACTCTTAACAGTATATGGGCAGTTTTATACAGCCATAAACCTCTTTCTCTTTCTGGTCTCATTATTCCAACCTAAATATATTTATTTTCTAGAACTTATACTGCCCGGTTGATTCATATTGGGTGTTGTGTTGATGTGATGAAGCTCAGGCAGTGCAGAGACACACTGTGCTATCTTTTCCCAGGCTGCGATTTACAGAGTGGTCGTTTCCCCAAGGAGACAGCATCCTGCAGCCCTAAAGCTACATTATGATCTTCACAGGCTTGACTGCTGCCTTTGGGCAAGGTTGCTCACCGTCAGAAAGTTTTTGTGTGAGGACAGCAAATCTCTCTTCTGATCTCAGTGAAGAGCTGTTGACCAGCAAGATATAGAAGAGACCTAGGCAAAGAAGGAGATGGAGAGGAAAAAACCTGGAAAGAAAGTACCTGGAGAGAAAAAAATGTACAGTCATTTTATTTTTAATCTTTTTAGAGTTATTTGCTCACCCTTTGGCAATAGACTCCATTAAATGAGAAACATTCTTACGGGTTTGTGTTTTGTGGATCTAGATTCCTTAACTGTGTGGAATATAATGCTTGCATTTTCAATAATCTACCACTGATTAATTTGAAGTACAGTTTTGATTAGCTCTAGAAAGAATAATATTATCTTGTCTATTTTCATGTTCTGTAAAAGGCTCTAAAATGGCAGGATCAATTAGTTTTGATTTCCATACCAGTCAGTCCAGATGGTTGCCAGTATTTGCTAAAGATAGCTGCAAATTGAATTTTTTTAACCCATAATTCATATTACATAAAAGGTGATAAGGAACTATCTTTTTGAAGAACAATCAGAGCTGAACTCTGTCTAAACTCACCTTTACCCAGAATTAGAAGCAAGTTTGAAAAGTACAATATGTTATTATTTCAGTAAAAGGGAAAAAATAGGCAACGTTGCATTCTTCTCAGGGGAGATGGAAATATGTTAGCTTAGATAATTTCTTAAGTGACTTACATACTATCTTATTCCAATATATTAGAAACTATGATGGATATTACAAAGTGCCTGTAACTTACTGTAATAATGATTCCAGGCATGAGCCATTGCTAGCACTTCAAATATGTCTATAGCTGAGCACAATCTATGATGTGATTACTGTTATTTTAGATCATAACAAATCACTCAGATAAAAATATTTATAGACTGTGTTAATTTAGCAGTCAGTGCAAGCTTCTTGCAAAGGGTCCCCCACAATCCACCAGCTCAAGTAATTTATCGGAACAGCATTTAATAATACCCCTTCACACTTATAAATGGGAATTTAAGCAGTTTAGATTCCTCAGTACTTAGAACATCTGAGTCCTAAATCCCTTCCTTATATCTTGTAATGTACCTTGGGTCCATAAATAATATAGATTTCAGCCCGTCTGTGATGCATAAACTTGTACACAGCAGTTTGATCCAGGGCCACTGTTGCAATGTTGATTGCACATTCTACCATTCCCCTTGAGTAATAAGAATTGCAAAGAGATATATTTGTATGTATGCATGCACACAAACTATATATAGATGCATATTATAGCTTTACATATATTATCTTCATATAAATGTATATACAATATCTTTAAAGGTACTGTTATATCCTTCTCTTAAAAAGCCACTTGACGTTTCTATCTTTAAATATTTATGAGCAGTCAAGAAATTATGGTTTTAAACTTCTGGGAGAATTGTGCAGTTTTTCATGATCAAATAGCCAAAGCAATCAACTAAGAACCTGTTAGAGCCAAAATACTATTAGCAAGATAATACCTACGTGGAAACATGTATCAGTCATTATTACCTTTATCTTTCTAAATCTGTTTTAGAAACTATTGGAGCATTAATCATATAATTTGCATAACTCAAGATTTAGTTTGAAGCATCCTCAGCTGTCTTGCATTAGACCAAAGGAATGGGAATTTCAATGGTTAGGAATGCAGTTAGCACTGGACTTTGTAGTATTTGGCTTCAGATTACAAATTTATCTTTGCACACCAATTAGCTATCAGGCATTTTTTCCACTTCTGCTAGTATGTTCTTTCTTAATTCCATGATTTTCCTTAAAGTTTTTAACCTGATTACCAGCGAAAACAAGAGTTGTGTGATTACATTGTCAGCCTCTTTTTCTTTCCCTTTGATAACATTTGAATTCACGGACTAATTGCAATCCAAATTTGATAGAGGGACAGAGGTTTGAGAAACAATTAAATTCTTACAAGCTTTGTAAAAGTAAGCAGCCAGGGAGAGAAGGGAGAATCTGTGAGTGCCTGGATGAAGGGAATGGCAACTATGAGTGTGCAGCTAATTAGACACTGGCAAACCAACATCAGTGAGAGAAATAAATGCCTCCACTGCTGGAAAAGCTTCAGCAGGATCTTGTACCTTCTCACACACCAAAATAATTGCAGCCCTGCAAGTAGGAAATGAAGCTTCTTGTTTTCTTGGTGTTTGGGAAAGGAAGCTGAACTATTGAGCTATTATCATTTGAAACATTTGGGAACCAGATGCTCTTCTCAGAGTTGATCTTTACAAATTCTTCTGAAAAATCAACACCTACTACTTCTTATTATGCCCCGAGAAGTTTTACATTTGGATGCTCCTGCTTAGAGAAGCTGTGAAGTAAATGAGATTGAGTAGAGCAACTAATTGAGCCCTTCAGAGACTGTCAGACCTGAGGTCTAATAAGCACCTTGCAATGTCAGTAGAGGTAATTGGCCTGCAGCTGCTGAAGATGCAGGCTGAGTTTTAGCAGGAAAGAGGAAAAAAAAAAGAAATTAAAAAAAAAACAAATGGTCAAAATGTCTTGAGAATGAATTATTTGGTCCAGGTCATGCCATCAGGTAGCTGTGCTTGGAGAACTGATGACAGAGGACTCACTGGCAAATTAAAAATGAAGGCCTGTATGAAAACCATGTAGAATGTGAAAAAAGCATAGCTGTGTGTAGGGCAGATAGAGATGACCTTGTTTTGCAAAACTCTACTTGTCTCTAATTGTTATATGATAATCACAGTAGCAATGAGCTACATACCAGTTTTATTCTGATACTGTAGAATTAGGGTCATCCTTATAATAGCAACCCATTTGAAGCAAAATATCCTGGAAAAGTACCAGAGCACTGTGAAACAAAAAGCATTAAAAATTCCTGTCTCTCATGATAACTCTGCAGTAGCTGACACCTGCAGAGCTTCATGGCTCAGAGGTCACCAGGAGCAGAGCAGCCTGCAACCACCAGTGGCCATCAATTTATGCAGCACAGTGTGAAGAATCGCTCCAGACCCCATCTGAACCAGGCAGGCTCATCCTTAAAGGACTTTCATCCTCCAAGGTAACCTCTGTCTCACATTTTTTTGGAGAATTCCTCTTTGATACATATCATTTGAAACACAAAGGTACAAAGTGTCCTGTAACTTTTACAGTGCTCTTATATTTTTCTTTAGTTTCTTAATGGTTGTTTCCCTCTTTCGCATTAGGAAACAACACTTTACTTGAAAGCTGAAGGATATCCAGGGTAATGAATGTTCTTCATTTTTTACTTATGTAAACTACAGTCAGGAGAATGCTTACAATAAATCAACTGCTTTTGCAGCAGACATGAAAAGGGCTTGCATGCCAGCTCGTTTCTGGTTTAAAATCAGTCAAGCTGTGCCCTAGAACTGCAGAGGTTTCTCGGGCTGAGCTGTGCGGAGCACAGCCTTACTTACATCAGAGCTAATGTTCCCGAGTACAGGAACGCTCCCACAGCAGCCGAATTGCAATCACAGCTTGTGGACCACTTCTTTAAAAAGAATCTTTGGAGAGCCACTGCAATCACTGCCAATGTACTAGAAGTGCCTGCTTTTAGATGACATGTCACAGGGCTTTGAGATGGTTTAAAGAGAGGTGAATCAATGTGTTTAGGTACACGCTTATGACACAGTGAATTACAGAACAACTTGTATCTCCAGTAAATTTATTTTCTGATACTCTGGGCTAGACTTTCAGGTCATGGGCCAGTGCAGATGACATGCTATCTCCTGCTTCTTATATGAAAAGATTCTCTGTTATAACTTCATAGCCAGCTGTGGGAGGGAGGATTTCTGAGGATTTCTGGAGAGGGGAGCAATCAGAGTTTCCTCCTGTATGGCACTGGGGATGACCAGTGTTTCCCACTGCTTCCATCTCCCTTTTTCCATGCACAGACAGCTTTTTTTACCCTTACTAAGGTAGGAGGAGAGTAGCACATTCTTTCTAAGACCATCTCCATTGATACTCCTCCAGTAAATATCTAGCCGTGGTTTCTTCCTTCAAAGCCTCTGGGAGGACTGTGACTTGCATTGGTAAGATACATGTTTGTTACAGGATATTATTGGTCAAGACCTCTTTACAGCCTCTTACTGAGAACTGGTTATGCTTTCCAGAGGCTGTCACAGCTAATCACATAAAGCTGCAAATGTCCAAAGGATTCCTACCTGTACAAGTTTGTGTGTGACAGACAGAGAGAGGAAAAGGAAGAGGAAGAAGGTGCTGAGTCTGGAGGGAAAGTTACAGAAGGAGAGCAAAATCCTTAGATGTTTTATTGGTTTGTACATAGCAAAACAAACAAACAAAAAAATCCAGTGAATTATAGAAGAAGTAAGTGATATCATTAGTGCATCTTTATTGCCAATGTTACTTTTTGTCTTAATATCATTTTGAGGCAAAGTTACTTCTCCCAGAGCCATGTGTGGGTTGCTGTGTGGGAAAACGTCCTATGTCTCATGCAGAGGCACGCTGTCTGCTTGTATGTGAATCTGTCTCCTTTCTGCATGGTCTTTCTATATCAACACCACCATCATTTCATATTTTATTAGGAAAAAATCCTTTACTGTGAGGGTAGTACACTGAAAGAGGTTGCCCAGAGTAGCTGTGGATGCTCCATCCTTGGAGGTGTTCAAAACACATCCAGAGAGGCTGGATGGGGCTTTGAGCAACCTGGTCTAGTGGGAGGTGTCCCTGCCCATGGCAGGGAGGCAGGAACCCAATGAATTTACGGACCGTTCCAGCCCGAACCACACTACAATTCTATGATTATTCAAAAGAGCTAATAGCCACATGTGTGTATTTAAGTATCTATATGCATACATACATGCAACCATAAATATATATCTGGTATAATGCCTTGCTTCTATTTTTCTTTAATTTAATTGATTTGGCAGGCCTGTGGTTCAATAAACATGGATCTTTAGCATGGAAATGTAATTTATTCCTACAGTTGAGATTATCCTTTTTCTACCCAGAGCTCATATCTTAAAACATGGAGAGAAAATGATAGGCAAAGTTTAAATTGGTCTTAAAACTCAAATAAAATGTTAAAAATGTAACTTATTCATAAATATTTTACAGCAGTCATATGAGTTCACAGTATTCCCATTGTAGCTTTTAATTTATTCTCTTTTTGTATGAGGCACTTCTGTACATGATCCATCTCTATTGTGAGTTCACAGATGAATGGAATTCATTTTATTCTTATATATTGCAGATTTAACATAAATATTTGTTCACGTTTGTACAACCTGTCCTTGAATAATGTTGAGGAAGAGAATATTTGAAAGTGCAACTTTCACCCCTACTTTATCAGGATATTTTAAGCAAATTTAAACATGCATATTAATGCATGATCTGTAAGTTCATTTTCATAACCAACATTGGAAAGAAGTTTAGGTGACCGAAACCTGGAAAAACGGCAATATATTCCCCAGTTTTGTACTGATAAAATTACCTTTAATAGGTTATAAAAGCTCTTCATGATGTTTTTGATCTGATCACTTTCAAAGAAACACAAATGCATAAATCCTTGGCTCTATACAATCATATGTATCAGATTTATTAGAGCAGGAATTTAAGAAATACAGAAATGCTGTTGTGCTCTAAATGAAACAACTCCAAATAATGTGCACCTAAATAGTAAACAAAAGGTACAAGAGCACTCCTAAATTGCATTATGTTTTTTATAGTCTTTAAAAAGCTATTCCATAGCTTCATTTTGGCATGAATAGGTATTAAACAAATGTTTAACTACCTCGCCAAAGCAGCAATAAAATTACACTACACTGCAAGCAGAATTCATGATGTGTTTTCTGAAAAAATGAATCAATCAGTCCAGCAAACTGAATGTGCTAACTGGTTTAGCAGCTACACATCCCTGTGGCCAAAGCAATATACGCAATATGGAATGAATGGCTAATAGAAAAATATAGTCATTCTTTTCAGTCTACAGATTTTTTTCCAATTTTTTTTTTCAATAAGTACACAGGAGAAAAAAGGCTTTATATTCTGATGAACTGTTTTGTAATTCCATCTTCAAAACCCAGAGTTTTCCTCATGTACACAGCGGTACTACAACTGATAGGCACCTGGTGGAGTTACACATGAATTTTGGTTCCAAACTGATGAGTGCATGTTATTCTGCAAGTGGGATAGGATCAGATACAATACCCTCCACTTAAAACAACAGGTGAAACCCACATCTCTCCCAGCTGGCTGCAAATAAAACTGAGATCAGCCCTGGTACTTGAGAAGCTCACAGATTCAAAGGTCAATAAATTGGGAGCATTCTCTGCAAACTTTGGAATTCCTGTTCTCCAATGTCAGACTGAGTTTGACCTTTAAAAGACTGAAAAAGCCCTTTCTCTCGAAAATAGTAAGACTCTTGATGCCCAAGCATTTCCAATCCGTACCAAAGTTAATGGAGCAAATATTTGCTCATGGATTTAATCTCCCACTGATTTAGGATTGCTTCTGATATATACCCTCAGGTAAAAGTTAATCGCATTATGGTAGATGCATATGGGTAGAGTGAGAGTGAGTAGGTTTTAAAGAGTGTATGGGAGTGTCAGAAAGTCAGAGGAGGAATATGAACTTGCTGCAAAAATGCCTGATATGACCCGTCACTGAATTTGCTCCATAAGCAATATTTGTCCTGTAACAAGTGACATTGATATTTTGCCCAGTAGTATTTCAAAGGCTATACTTACTTTGCTTGTAATACATATATTTGTATTATAAAATGCAACCTGTTCAGCTGTCTAAGTAAATTCTATGGACAACTTAACCCTGTATTATATACAAGTCAGTAAAATGAATCAACTCCTTTGGAAGTCAGCATACTGCCAATTCTGACTTGCATTGCCATCAGAATATATGCTTTTCAATCCTGGCAGAGGCAAAACCTGTCAGAAACACCTCTTTATCTTTGGGGTTTTCAGCTACCCAGACTCTTCAAATTTCCCTTTGAATGGGGCCACTGCCATGCTCTGGCAGGCTGTGAAAGCGTGGCTTGTTGCCTGATTACCAACTCCCATCACAGTTTTGGCTGAAGTTCATTATATATGTATAGGAAACAACACAGGCTCCATTATTGTTCTTTATCCTCCTTGTAGAGCTCCTATGTAGTAATTCTGTAAGAAGGACAAACTCCACATAGAGATAAAGCACAAGTACTTGTGTACATAATAAGGTGTACCGAAGAATTTAATTTGATCAATACAAACACCAGCAGAGAAAGTCATCATCTCTGACTTCACTGTTCAGTGAGGAAGGGTAAGTTAATGCTAAGAAAACATTATCACTGGTTGACCTCATTTAAAAAGAAATCACCTTGCTTGTTGGAATTCTCATCAGATGAAGGCCAGTTTATTTGGTTAGGAATGTTTTTTAGAAGTAAGGAGCAATATTACATTATTTGCATTCAAAGAGTCGAGCAATTCTGTTTCATATTAGCATACTTTTTTTTTATACAGACAACTACAACACTTCATTGCTGAACTACAGCAGCTTAAGGAATTATGTCTTTCACTGTATTGTGTTCAGTAAGTGGTTAGGGGTGGTTAATTTTTCAGAAATTAATTTAGTTCCTTGATTTTTATTGGTTCTCTGAAACTAGAATATAGCTTTCTTCAGCATAAGATTTAATTTTTGTTTGCGATCTCTCATCCCCTGAGCAGCAACAGTCTTTATTCTTTCTAGACAAAAATCATGACTACCCTATCCAATTTAATTTTTCCCTATTTCTGTGAAAGGCTTAGAATTTGTAAAACACATTTTTCTCACTGAAAACAATTACTTTGTAAAAATGGTTTGAAATGAGGACTCAGGTAGCTGATAAAACAAAATGGATTAGTAAATCAAAGCAAAATATGACTTGAAGTGAAGAGGATAGCAATTTTCTTCCTATTTAGCTCAGGGGGCACTGGAAAGGGACAGTTGCAGCTTGGTGCAACATTTCAAATATGAGTGCTATCTTTAAAGTAAAATGGAAATAATTACATTTTAAGTATTGAAGATCTGATCTGAAGTATGCAAGCCTTACTCTGGGGAAGGACAAAAGGGCCAAAAATTAAAAACACATTATATTATTACGTACTGTCACCACAACCATTCTGACTGGAAAGCAATATAGCTTAACAAATTGGATCTGAGGCAGAGAATGAGAAAGCCTGGTTTCTATTCTTGGCACTACTGATGACTAATGGAGTGACCCTAGTGAGGCATTTCAGCTCACTGTTTCTCTCTCTTCAGGACTGTATTGGAAACATTTCTGGAAAAGGATTGCCTCTATTTTTGTCAGATCTGGGTCTTCTAAAACTGTGAAAATATGAATATTCTTAGAGAAATCCTTTGCTGAAAGTTGAGCTAACCCTGAACTGGCTATTTTTGGAGAACCAAAACCAGCATGAACAAATAAATCTCTTTCCTTGTTTCATTGTGTGAACTTAAAAGGTATTATTCCTCTCTCCATATATAGGAGCAGAAATTCAGTCTTTAAAATATCTCAGTAAAATCTGTCTTCCAGTATTTCTCTGCAGTTTTGTACCTTGGATTATTTCAGTCAT
>VZTM01022962.1:8787-27721 GCA_013400555.1 Jacana jacana | reverse complement strand
TCAGATTATTAAACACTGACTTCAAAAAACTGTTTCTTCAAAGGCTTGTCTGTCTTCAGAAATGATGAGAGGCATTTCTCACTTTGGAAATGTTCCCTCTCCAAATAAAAGATATTACACTATAAGCACACACAAAATTTAACTTTAAACATTGTAAGGGTTTGGCTGCCTTAAGTTTGCTAGCGATATAACCATGAGAGGGGGAAAAGTGATGCTTATCTCATTAGATAACATTGTTCTTGCTCTGTTAGTAGGTGGCACAGTCTCTTATACTTAAATCCCTGGACAGGAGGAAGGGAGAAAATAAACAAAACTGTTATTAATCATGAAGTTAAGGTTAGTCATACACAGCAGTTATTTCAGGGCAAGAACACTCAATCAGCAAAACAAAAAACTCTTAAAAGACAAAACCATCAAATGTCTTTGAAATCCACATATTCGAAACTTCCTAATTTTGGAGGGAAAAAATAAAAAAAAAAAGTTGCTACAGCCTTTTTTTCTATAGATCTTAAGAGTTACATGAGGCTAGAAAATGTATAATCCCCAACAGTCTGTTGATGCTCTTAATCCTTACCAAACTCCAGCGTTTAGAAAGCTTCTGCCTGGAAGCCTATGTCCTTGATCAGGTATCTGATGTCCCACAGCCCTTACACAACCTTCACAAGGCTCCTTGGGAACTTCTTAAACACCCACCCACTCCTGTGATCCTGTGGAGGAGATGGCTCATGATCTCACACCCCTGTTGGGTCAGAAATTCTGTCAAGGCATCTTTTCTGCATCCTTAAAAACCTTCCTAGTTTTACCAGGTTCCATCTCCATCTGTGATAAGGTGCTGCAGATGCTCATGTATTATTTTGTTAAACTCACTAGTTTTAAGCAGTTAAACACCACCTCCTTTTCAACAATTCAAAATAGTGAGAAACTAAAATAACAGGATTGTATTTAGTAATCTAACGAAACGTGAGACCATGATGCAATGATGAAGGTTTGTCTAAATAGATGAAATGGTGACTGTGTCTTTCCAGAAACTGTTGTTGCCAGAAATTAGTGATTTGAATGGACTCACAAAATGTGTCATTAGGTCTTACCTATTATCAGATGTTTAAAATTAAAACTTCTGACTGAGCTACTAATCCAAGTTAATATCTGTAATCAACAGGGATATATGCAGAAGAAACAAGGTGTGATTCATCGTATCAGATGTACTGTTTCCTTTATGGTAAAATTAACTGAGTTTCTAGACCCTAAAATTTGCATTAATTTTAGTAGGAATATAAGTGATCCAGTTAAGTCTAGATTCAAACCTTGCACTATTCTCAGCTTATCCTGCTGAGGTAGATGCCTATTGGGAAGTGTCTGATTTTTGGACTACCTACTTTTTCCTCGGTAGCAGTCTGGGATGTTCTGGCACTATTAGGGTATTCAGAGGCATTCCCATAAATCTGGATCTTGCACATAGATAAGGGATTTCCAGAAGAACTGTTATATATCCATTATCCAGTTGAGTGAATTAAAGTTCTGCTTTCCATCAGTAAACATAAAAACCATCTTATACGTGGAATTCACCCCTGAGAAAAGGTATCAAGACTTTTGTATCCTAATGATATCTCAAATATCAAGGAGTTAGCGCTAATATTTTGGATTCATAATAATTTAAAGGGTAATATCAAAGGTATTAATTTAACAGTTTTTATTCAAGTGTTTAACCTTTAGCACATGGACTGCAGCTTGGATCTATGAGAGCTGTAAATTAAATCTTATTCCACCCTGTTATGTTTTGCTTCAGATTAAAAATAAATCTTTTTCATCTCTAGTAAACATCTCTATATTTAGATTGCCATGATCTCAGAATCACTTTTTGATTGCAGTCAAATTAAGTACAAAAGCCCTAACACAAATAATGTTTTACTTTGTTTCTTATAACAATAAAGCACAAATACATCCATTTTCATTTTTGCTTTCCCCCTCTCACATACTCACAGCATACATAGAGAAGGCTGACTAGCTATTCTGAGTCTGTGCTCTTTAGATTGTTTTTATTGCTACTTAGCAACCCGTCCTTTTGGAGAAGAACAGCTGTAGAGAGTAAGCAAATTTATCAGCTCAGTCCATCAAACAAAATAAAACAGATTTCTTCATGTAGAGGTACAGAATATATGACATTGCATGTTTTCCCATCTGGTGACTTACAAAGAAAAGTCTTTCTGCTTTATAATCAAGAATTGATTAACGCATTTATCTTGATTTTTAAATGCATCAGGGTTGCAGAGATCTGAAACAAAAGTGAATGTTGAGTAATTGGAATTTGATGTTTTCTAAAATATTCCTGATTTTATTGTTTATCTGCAATCTTTGCTCAGGTTTTTAGTCTCTATTTTTGTGACTGCATTTCAGTCATATGAACCTTCCAATATAGTTTTAACAGACGTACCAGTACACAGGCAATACAGCTGTATGATGTCAAAATTTTCAAAATAAATAATCTTTTTTCCCTTGAAACATCTGTGCTGAGTAAATAAATAGTGTTTTATTAGAAAGGAGAAGATGATATATTTTGTTTTAGAGTTGGGTTTGGTTTGGTTTGTTGCTTATCATACAATGCCCAAGACATTAGTTTTTTGCTTGACTATGCTCTACTCATTTTTTCAGAGGAAAACTTTTGACAGCACCATTTATGACAATGGAGGTAAACAGACAGGATAATCCTCTGCAGGTCTGGGAACAAGACCTATGTTTCTCTAGTACATCCACCATCTTAGGGAGACTGAAACAAAGTTCTTTCCAAGACAAATGTGTCCATTCTGCAAGTCAGATTTTCAATGAGTTCTTTATCATCAGCACTGTGGGGCTGTGTGGTACAGGGATCTACATATGTATTTTCTATTCCCAACTGTAATTTAATAACTCCAGCTATAGGCTTTAAAAACTGCATACAAGGAGACTCATGAAGAACCGATGGAGGTGGAAAGCATGTAGAATCAGCTGACTGGGAATCGTTGCGGAGAGCAAATCTCAAAGTAGCAAAGCAATCTATGGAGAGGCTGAGAGAAACAGCAATTATGTGTTTTCAGGGTCTTGATTCAGTGTACCTAATTCCAGAAAAGCTCAGTGCCTACATACTTATTGTGAATGTAAGCCTACCTGCTATGGACACTCTTAACTCTACAGAGACAGTTCCTGTGCTTTCTGTTGATACTTCTCCCACTTGCAGTGGAGATTTTTTCTTTTTTAACTCTTACTTGTTCCCTTACTATCCTACAAGCTACTTCTTAAAAATTGCTCCTTTCTAGGACTTCCTTGGAGATTTCTGCTTTTCATACTGCTGTAAATTGATTTAATTTTTTAAACACAGTATTTGTTAGGAACTCCACCGTAACAACTTATTTTAGTTCTGATTCCCTCTTTTGCTAATTTTTGACTAGATTTCCTTGTTGTATCATGTATTCAGCTAACTTTGGATTAGATATTGCTCTTTCTACATTGCTTTCTACATTACCTGTCAGTCATGGCCCTTTCCTAATATTATCCTTTCAAAACTGACTTACGATTCAGACAGAAGAACCACGGGCTCTTTGCATTGGTGTGACACGTACAGCTTCCAGTCACTGAAATTATACCGGAAGGGGACTGGTTATTAACAGGTAACTTACATGAAGGCATCATCAATACCTAAAAAACGCTCCAGAAATTCCTGGTGTCTGTGTTGCTAAATCATGTTCTTATTTTATTTGTATATAAAAGCCTAGAAACCAGCAGAAAAACAAACCAGGAAAAACTCTCCATGCTGCTGTCACTGATCTGGAAGGGAGGATTTGTTTTTAAATAAAGAATATTTCTCACTGTACAAGCTTTCCCAAGTCTCTTATGGATCAACAAACTCATTATTTTCCCTTACTTATCCTCTGTCTGATGAATTAAAGTAATTAAACTTGCCTAAAAGACTGTGTTTTCTGCATTTTGGGAATAATTTATTTATACCTTGGAGCTATTGTACACAGTCTGAAATTCACCATTGAGAACTTGTTGTTCTTAATGTTCATAGTTGATTACTCAGTCCTTCTATGAATATGGCCTATTACTCTGACACAATTATCTTTACTTATTTTATTTTGCAATATTTTTAAAGCTCGGGATTTATTTTGCCTTATTTTCTGCCTTGCTTCCAATAGGTGTTTGTGTTGTTTCAGAAGGAGACAAAGATTTCATGGAGACAGTTAAACTTGGCCATAGCTTTTCCAGGGACTATCTGGGATTGCTGCACCTGGGGCAGGTTATCGCTGCTTCTTGAGCTACCCCTGCCATGAGGAAGCCTCCTTGCCTGGTCACAACAGGATCCTGGCCCTGCTTTTCCCTTTGAGGACAAGGAGCTAAGGAAAAACAAGAGGACCTCCTTGCTCCACTAGGTATTAAATTAACTCTGTCCCCAAGTGCTTTAAGAACTTTTGAGGTTTACTAACAGTAGACTCATCTCTAGGATTATTTATGTTACTCTAAGTGGCACCAACTGTATCAGATTTCTTTGACTTTGTGGTTAAGAGTCAGATAGTTCAGCAGTGGCTGTGAGGTCTTGGTGACACTGCTGGTGGGGTGGGAAGAAGTTTGAGAAGCTGGATTAGTCCTTCTGCCCTTCTCAGCTCTGCCCCACCAGAACCATGGGGAGCAGAGTGAGCTGACAAGGGACATGCACCCTGTCTCACCCAGACCTGCCATCAGGGCAAGGCCACAGGGCATGCAGAGCTTCAGTGTATGAAGTAATGATCTGGTGATTATAAATAAAAGCAATAAAGAATTTAACAGGGATTTTGCTTCAGTAGTTTTTTCCTGATGTTGCTTTTTGGAAATTGCTTGCAAAAGGTTTTTATTTACAAACAATACATGTATTTGGACTTGATACGTGAAACTGTATAGCAGTTTACTCCTTGGGAAATTAATAATACTGCTTCTTTTTATTAACAATTACGAAGTGGTTTGATCCAAGAGATTGTTCCTCAGATAAATCTAGAAACTAGTGCTAAAATGAGTAAGATAACATTCTCTGTACTTAATAAAACATTATATTCCATGCAAATAGAGCATTTATCAAACTGTTAATTCTATTTTGCTAAATTGCAGTTAAAAAAATTAACTAACAGCCTGGCAAGCGCATTAGCTTTCCATTCAACAATTACAAAATTTAATCAGATGATGTATCCTCTCTTCTCTAAAGATGGAAAAAGACCTAACTCTGCTTTACTTTCTCCATGGCTATGGGAAAACGTTATAAGTTTTTTTTTTCTGGTCATTTCTTTTTCATCCAATTCATTCAGTGATTTATTTGAAGTTACAGTGGCTGACCATTTCAAACTGATGGATGTGCTAATCCTGGTCTTTGTCAAATGTTCTCTGACTTTATTACCTGCTCCTTGCTTGGCTAGATTGAACTGAGCCTAGGTTCCTTGGTTTTAATACTTACAGGAGTTTCTTAAAGAGTACAGAATCAAATACTGTGTTGGGTAACATGGTTTATTCATGGATATTTAGAGAATACCTGAAGAGAGGAAGGAGTCAAACATTGAAGAAAAAACATTGAGGTGCAGGTAATTCAATATTTGATGTTACAGAAAAAATAACCCTCTCATACACATTAGTACAAACGTAAAAGAAAATATTATTATAATGTAACATTCACTTTTATTTCTATTTTAAAAAAGAAAACTATATATTTATAATATACACTGTATGTAACCTGCTTTTAGTCATAGTTTGTAAAGTATGATACCATTTCCCTCAGAATCTAGAGAGAAAGCCTTATTCAAATATAGCTGTTGTTTCAGTCTTGGTCATGTGGCTATTTCTTTTCTGAGGACATCAAGGTATGTGAGTCACATATATCATCCAATACATAAGTTGGACGTTGCCAGGGCTCAGAAGCAGACACAGAAAAGGCTGAAGGATTTATTTTATCTTTTTTATCTTTTATACCTTTCAAATAAAAAAAGTCTATCTGTTGCATTTCCTCTTCTTTTTTTCATTTTTTTCTCTTTTTTTTTCCCTCTTTTGAGCAATGATTAATCTGGGACCTGGTCCACAATTCTGTAAGTCAGTAAGGTACGTTACGATTGATTTCAACCACCTTTGAACACTTTAACAATATTGCCTGAGTTAATCTCACACAAGAGAACATGATGCACTGAAAGGGGCTTTTAATAAAAGGTGTATAGTACAGAGAGTAGCAGTTCAGGTATCTATACTACAATTCAAATAATATTCATGGCTGGAACTCAAAAGAAAAATTGGCGCAATAGTTAAATGGGGTCACTGCCAATTACCTTGCAAAGATGCAGGAAAATCTTAAGATTTCAATGTCCTCACTTCACAGGAAAACAAGAGATAATCAGTAGTTGATAGCCCAAGATAGTATGTAGGAGGTAATACATGATAGCATTAATATTGGACTTATTTACTATTTATGCTGTCTTAATGTTAGTTTGCTTATATCAGCTCTGTGTGTAGAGAAACTAGCTTGGACGTATGTTCTGTGATGACAAGATTTGGACAATCCATTTCTCAGAGCAATTTCTCAGTAGTATACTCTGAAAATCCTTTGGGGTTATTCTTTCTAAAATCTTCTCCTTAGCCCAGTTTGGAATTCAGAAAAAATTACTTTCATGCCCTTTAAAAATAGATTTCCTTTTGTTCCCTGCCAAGTTCTGTAGTGTGACACAATTCACTGTGTTTTTTCCCTTTCTTTGGTTAGATCTCAAAAAGGTACACTGATAGGTGACTCTCTATGACATATAGTGTTATATATGGCATATAGGCATATGAACTTATTTTGGAATTTCATTTAGGCACTGGGATTTGCAGAGCTATTTCAAATTTGTAACATTGCTTGTATACGTTTACTTTTATGGACTAGTAATGCTTCCCTTGACATTAAGGTCTCTCATTACATTGAAATCTCAATTATATTAGGCCTATACAAACCCATGGCAAATCTTTTTCTATCTCTGCACCCCATTCTTCTTGATTCTTCCACACATCTATCTACCCTTTGCAAAACTCACAGCTCTGCACTCTAGAGCTTCTAGTAAATTAGTATGCACACTTACATTACTGTCTTATGTTATTTTTTTGTTTCCCTCTTTCCTGTCATATACACAGCTTTACAAGTATTTGAAAATAACTGAAAACCTCAGTGTGTGACTTTTTACTCTCTCTTTGCACACAGAGCAATGTGTATAGGTAGAGAGAAGAAAACATAGTGTAGATACTTCTTTGGGAGTGCTTGTATAGCTCTATTGCTTCCTGTTTCAGAATAACGGCATGAGGAAATCTATTTTTTCTCTTGTTTTGAGTGGATTAATCAAGAGTTCAAGTCAGATCCACTTGCAGTTTGACACTTAGAGACCAAGGGTTACCTGAAGCTTGGAAAGCTTCCGCTCACAGTAGCATTTGTGAGAAATTGCTTGCTTTCTGTTGTGACAATTTTCTGGCCTGCAGCATGTATCTGGGGCAACAATAAGTCTAGTTGAGCACAAGCAGAAAGATCTTTTAAAAATTATTTTGTAGGTCACGTATTGTACTATAACTGTGGCTAGATCAGAATTTGGATAGGGTGATGGAGATCTTGCAATCTTTTTGAAGAATGAAGGTAAAAGACACCCAAAGGTGATGCTCACAAACATCCTCATTTAAATTTTCTCTAGTGCTTTTAGCTTATTGTGTAGCACAGCCAGATAAAGACAGGCTATACTACAATGGAAACTCCCTCTTCACAGCTTTGTTATGATTTGTTTTGTTGACTTCTTCCACAAAACATCCCTACTTTGACTTGATTGGCAGGTTGAAGAAATATTTCAGTGAGGCTTTAGGAGAGAAGTGAAAACACATTAGGCATATTTGTTACTGGCGGCTTAAGGCTCTTCTGCTTCCACAAAATTGTTTACATACACAAATTGCACATATGTATGATATCTGTTTTTGCATAAAAAGCAAAGAAAAATGCACACTACATTTAACAGCTATCAAACTATAACTTAATTTGCATTGTATAAAACTGGCCACAAGCTGCTGCCTATCAGTCATATTCACAAGTGCTGTACTCATGCTCTTGTCTATCTTGCTACATTGCACAAGTTTCTTGCCACCCATTCAGCATCTTGCAGTACCCTGGTGGGGCTCTGCAGCAAGAGAATGTCATTTAACCTTCCCTGGCCATGCCTTGGCCCCAGCAGTGTACTTGTAGGGAACCAGGAACCTCTCAGTACTGAAGCAACGTGTCCTACATGCACTGTTCAGTAGAACAAGAGCCCAAAGAATGCATCCTAGATGTGCTTCTTTGCTATTTTTGATCTTTTCTCCTTTTGTGGGCTTTATGTTCTTATTTTTAACGTGAAATAATGATTCTGAAAACTTTTTAAATTTTTCTTTGCTTTTTATATGCAAAGAGCCAGTCCATGCTAATGGACACAAAAGGAAAAAACTCTACTGTCACAAGAATTAATAGCCTCTTTCAAGCCCTTTTGGTGAGGATGTCTGCAAATGAAGAGCTGATCAGTGAAGGTACAAAAGAGGTCAGACGGTAGGTGTGGTCTACTGCAGGCACATACTCTTTGTTTATAGTAGTTCCTTACTGATATAGTTGGTGTTAAAAGAGATGGGTATTTTGCTGTGCTTTTTCTTTTCTAGCCCCTGGTGCATGATTAGAAACATTGCTCCTTCCCAAGTAGCAATGGAACTTGTCTTCAAAATTGGGGAAAGAAGTAGAAATGTGGATGGTTGCAAATATCTTCAACGTGAGCTGGTGAAACATGAATTGTTCTTCAGTTTTTTTCCTTTCACAGCTCTTCCCAGCTGTATTAGTGACTTGTGTCAGGAATGACTTACAGGCCTTTGCATTTATGAAGTATCTTTTCCTAAACGGGCCAGATCATCTCCTGCTCAAAGCAGCCTCTGTGACTGGCATCTCTGTTGGTCATCTGAAAGACAGCTGCCAGCCAGCATCAGCATCCCAAGGGAGTATCCTCTCTTCTCCTCCGCTGCAGGGAGTGATGGTTGGTAGCACTGACAGGATTGAGAGCAGAATCTGGAATCTGTGCCCATCTCTGCACTCTTTAGTATCTTTCATGACATGGTGATGGGTATTTTAGTGGAGTTCTTACTCATTGTGCACAGCAATGAAACTGAAAGGGCAGAATTAAGATCTTTGCACTATTCTGTGTTACACTAATGGAGCCTGAGTAATTTCCAGTTTCACTGGTATATTAGTACCTTCATTAATGAATGACAATACAGTAGCGTGAATGAAGTGTTTTAAAAGAAAGAAGCACAACTCTCACTCCCTATTTGTTTACCTATCTGCTGGAGAACTCCTGAAAATCCAATATAAGACAGAATAATATTTCCTGGTACTGTAAATTACTTCCAAACTAGCTCTGGTCTCAGTCTCCTTGGTGAATTAATTTTCTAATAGATCTTGAATATATTTATATGAGTAGCTTTATGAAGAATTTCTATAAAGATTGTCAGTGATAAAATTATGGCATCTCTAGCTTTAATTGATTGATCCAAGAGAGAGATGTCATTCGCTTTGGGGTGTTCTAGTAAGAACAGACCTGAGAAACGGATTCATCTGAGAAATTTCTGATAACTGTACCTTCAGGACATGTCTATGTCACAACACAGGATGCAGCTAAACTTAATTATTCAGTGTGGTTGAACTCAGTTGACACATAAGCTGGCCAGAGGTAAAATTAATTGTTGAAAAATGTGTCCATGTAATTATATTTCTGCACAGGAATATGAAAATATTGAGTGGTCCAGGGATGTGGAGTTTTTCAGCACTGACTTTAATTCAACTCAAATTAGTTTTAGAAAAACTCCATTGTGCAATGGTGTCGTGGTTTTATATGAAATATCTTTGTCCTTGGTTCGCTTCCTGGTGGATGAATGTTTGGTTTGGATTGAAAGGGAAAGAGGAAAAGGAAAGGGAAAGGAAAAAACAAAGACAGGAAGAAAAGATAGAAAATGGCAAAAATGAGGGGCTTATGTAAAAAAAAAAAATAATTGGAAAATCAGATAATGGCAACAAATTATCATAAGGGACAGCACACAGGTAAAAAAAAAATCTTCAGTTTTTAACAGACACTATTTTCTGCAAAACTAATCTCAGATCAACATATGGAATAGGCAATTACAATTATTTTTGTTTTAACAGATTTCCACAAGGGAAATTTCACAGTCTGTCATGTTGCTGCTGTTACCCAGAAGAGACTGTAACTCTGCAGCAATTGAAGTCAAACATTTTCTTGTCCCTAGGCACTAAGGTCCTGACGGCTACCTTGTTTCTACCTGGATTCTGAGAAACAACCCAGAGCCAACAGAACCAAATAGTGCAAACCTAACTGGAAAGAACATAATTGAATACACTTATTCAGCCAAAGACATTGCTAATATTTCTGCAGTATTTTAAAGCTTTCCTGAAATGAACCAGTTTATCGAAACTTAACCCTCCATATGCTGAATATGAGCTGTGTGCCCTGGAAGGAATGAGGGCCAACAAGCCTCCTGGGTTGTTTGAACTGGCTCAGTGGAAGAGATGATATGTTGAGGGAATTGACAATTAGACTGCAGTGAGATGCTGCATCCAGTGCTGGGTCCCAGAATATAAGAAAGATGTACCTGAGCAGGGGCAAACTCAGCAGAGGGTCATCAAGCTGGTGTGGGAAGGAATACTTGCCCTGTGAGAAGAGGCTGAGGGACAGAAGCTTGTTCAGCCTGGAGAGACATGGCTTTGGTGACAACAAGCAGCATCCTCCCATAACTATGGGGTTGTGATCAAGATGGCAGAGCCAGGCTCCTTGCAGTGGTGCATAGTGGAAGGATGAGACAAGGGCCATAAACTGAAACAAAGGGTTCAGCCTGAATGTAAAGAAGAGCTTTTACCCCATGAGTATAGTCCAGGAGAGGAGTGGGATGCCTGGGGAGGTTGAACAGTCTCAATCCCTGGAGATCAGCAAGATGCAACTATATCAAGCCCTGAGCAACTTGGCCTGACCTCAAAGCTTTCCCTGCTTTGAGCAGGAGGCTGTATTAAACACCTCCTGTGGTTGCTTTCTATCTGAATCATCCCACAATCCTATAAACCCAATTGTCCTTACTAGAAACATAGAACTGGAAATTCTTTTTTAGCTTACCTGTCAATCCTGTTTAAATGGAAGTATAAGGGCCTCTGGGAACCTGGAAGCTGGGCAGACCAATAGGTCCTGTGTTCATCAGAAGTGATGTTTGCTCAAAGCTCTCTGAGATCTCCCATGGGCAGTGCAACAGCTTGATAGATACATGTCTTTTTCTATCTCTGATTACTGAAGGCACACAATGATGAAAATACAGTTTGTACCCCTAAAGGGACATGAAGGTATGTTGGAGCTAAGTATAGCATACCCAATAGTTTAATACAGAGTTGGATCTGCTAGCTGAGCTTGAAGCTATGACAAGAATTTCTGAACCGGATACTGTTTCTTAGTGTTTGTATCATTTTGTAATGGAGTATGGTTCATGGCAGATAGTCTATCTTAACGGTCTTCCAGCTCTTTAATCCAAAGGCATGAAGCTGATCCCAGAGCATGAAAAACAGCTCCCTCCTCCTAAGATAAATTGACTGTCCAAGAAAGAAAAAGAAGAGGGCTTTCAAATGTTTTGACATGCACCAGTCCCTAAGACTGATTCACACTTTAACCCATAGCCCTTTGAAAACCATTGAAAATTACGGGCCACAAACTGAGTTCTCAATTATGCCTCTGAACTTTTTCTTGCAGAGATGAGAAGTTATATATTATTTGTCTTCCAGTGAGCTTTTTTTATAGCCATACATCTAAAAGCTACTAAAGCTTTCATTAAGAAATCACCACAGATGTGTTTCTTGGTTAATTAATTTGGCTAAAATTGCCATTATTTCCCACATACTGTACCCACAGACAGTGTTCATCTGGAAAAATAAAAAAAGCAATTACTAGATAAAGCATTAGACAGCAAGGGAATTAATTTGGTTAAGAACAGATTTAAGGCAACTGGTGTCAAACTCGCTATATGACCTTAGACATGCTATTTAATGTATTTGTGTTTCAGTTATCTGGTTGTAAACTAATGATCATAGCGATATCTGCTTTCCTGTACATTAAGTCTTTGCTCTGACAAGTTTATCAACTAAATAAAGAAGATAAAGAGTCCTTTAGCATATGCATGTACAAGACGTGACAAAATGACATTGCTGGATTGTTAAACGTTACTGTGATCATCAATGCAAATAATCAAGTAACATCTGAGTGGAACACCACTGTCTCATTATGCAGCTGGGCTTATTTCTCATAATTGTGTAATATCACATAGATGTGCACCCCATTGGGAGTGTGTTTGGAGGTTCGGTCTTTAAAACTGCTGCAGTCATGAAGAATTCACAATCACAATCTTATCCCTTGCTAGCTGAATGAACCTTTTTTTTTTTTTTCATAGTTACAGTAATTAGAAAGAAAAAAAGATATTGCTATTGCAGAGAATAACAAGGTAATTTCCTAATTGATCTATGTAAATTGATGCAGATTTTAAATTTCAGCTACCTATGTGCATGTGAAAAGCATATAAATGCAGCAGATGAACTTTAGAACATATATCCTCTCCTTGCAGTATGAATATGCTGGTATAGAATATATGAATAACTGGTTTATTATAGTTTCTTAGAGAAAGGATTTTGAATCCCCCAATACTTTTTAAGATTAGTTATTTGCTACCAGCAACCAGTGGTTCCATGGATTAGACATGCAGATTTAATTTTCAATTAAAATGAGCCTGTCTTTCAAAACATCCTTGTCTGCAGTCAAAAGCTACAGGTACAAAGATTTCTCAATAGTCAGTGATTTTCAATATCAAATCCATCTTTTAGTATACCTGAAATAAACAGCATTATACTAATGGTTGTAAAAAGGCAATGAAATTTTGAATCCTTTAATTTGATTCTGAGCTCAGGATAAAAGACTTCTATTAACTGAAGTTATTTCCGTTACGCCTATCAATTTACTCTTAAATTTATGTTCAGATGAGAAACGCCTGATTTTTAAAGAGAATTTGCTGCTCCCACAAAGCTTTTAATTGATAGTTTCGGAGGCTGAACTCCCTTACAGAGAACACATGAAATGAGCAACAGCTGCACAAGGCTTGTGACACTGCCCTCCCAACGTGTTGTGCATCTGACCAAAGGGAAAGCCATTTCTAAAGTCCATATGATGAACACCATGAACAGAAAACATTTCTATGTAAGACACAGGGTTTTGAAAAGGAATCTGGCTCTGTGTTCCATTTTGGACACGAGTCACCACTTAAGACAGTCTTTGATGCTGCAAATGTTTCCAAGAAAAGAGAAGTAAATGTCTTTGTGTTATTCCTTTTTTCCCTCTGTCCGTGTCAGATGTGGGTCAGATCTTAAGGATGAGCACATGTAAAGCAATTTCTTGTTCTGATTTTGCATATGTGTTCTAAAATACTTAAACAAATGTTATGTAAATGCTAGTCCTCTCTCTGGAACAGTCTCAAATATTTGGTGTATTAGAAATTAAAACAAAGGCAAAGAGTGATACAGAGACTAGATTGCTCTGAAAATAAGTAAAAAAAAGAGAGTGGGTTTTTTTCCCTTGCAAAGCAGAAGGCTAGGATAATTGAAAATGTTCATAAAGTATCATCTCTGTGATAGTTTAAAGGCTATGACTGGTTGAGAATAGAAGTACCTTCTCAACTTCATAACTATTACTCTGGGGGTGATTTTGTATGTATCTATATCTATCCAGAAAAAACTTAGGCAGTATAAATCTACTAAAAGACATCTTAAACATCTTTTCCTCCTTTTGTACAATAATGTAGCTTCTGTCTATAAATACTTCATGGCATATTTTATTTTCAGAAAGGATCAAAATGTCAAATCTAGGAACAGTTTAATACAGATACTATTGTTTCTCTTAAATTAAAAAAATGCAAAGGTCTCTGAATAAATTAGCACAGTTGCCATGGAAACATAGTGGGCAAGAAATATTTATAGTTGCTGCAAGCAATAATTTTGTAGTTTAATACTTTAAAATGTCAAGCAACACATAATCACAAAACCAAAATAAAATGGTTTTTTGTTTGTTTGTCAGTGTGCATATTCACAATTTTCTGTTAAAATAGATTTTCACTTCTTGCCTCCAGAAAAAAACAGCAACTAACCCTCACAAAACTCAATATTTTCTCTGGTTGGCTAAAAGCATTTTTCAGCTATTAGGACAAATAACATTTTGTCAGACTTAGATATGCTATTTTTACAAGTGTGATCATTAAAGTCAACAACTGGAGATTTTTCAAAGCTAATTAGGTTAGGAATCTTTTTAAAGTGTCTAAACTCTAACATTAATTGCATCTACTAAAACTGTATGTTCCTTATTCATAAATGCAAAATAGGGTGTATCTGATATTCCTATTAAAACCAGTGCTATCCCTTATTCGTTAATTGAAATAGTACATTATAGTAATATATAGGAAAGCACCGGGAAATTACCATGGTATATACTGGATACAAGAGGTCTGATGAATTTCCTTACACCTCTCATATCCATTCTCATTGAAACTCACAATCTCACCAGGGAAGCAGCACAATCAGCTTCATTATATTGGTACATTGGTATAAACTTTGAGCTTCATAACAAAGATGGACGAGGTCTTCACTTGTCCTTGGTCCCACCCAGCCATGGCGTTTGAAAATGCTGTTTCTCAGTTGTGCACTCACTCAGTGCCTGTGCAGGATTCCGCACAGTACGGAGAAGCCTGTGGGGCTGTGAAATGGTGTATGAGCGGATGTGAAGGATGGGAGAAGTGAGTGTTGCAAGAGGTGAGAAGAAAGCATAGCGGTATGCTTGGGTGTCCTTAAAAGGTCCTCTTACAGAACACTAAGGAAAAGATCAGACTTGAGATACAAGCACTAGTAGTAATGCTTCTGGTGTCCATCCTGCAATTCCCTCTCATATATGCTTCGTGACACGCTGCACCCATCTATGGTTTTGAAATGCTCCCTCTTCTCTAGACTATTTGGTTACAAGTACTCTGTAACAAAGGGAGAAAGCATTGGCATTTTTAACTATCTAACTTTCAGAAAGTATGTGCTGCTCTAAGTGTCAGGAACACAGATGGGCACCACGATAGCTGATAGTTAAAACCTTCCTTGGTGGGCTTGAACATCTGATGGTACAGCCGGTAGCTACCTAAAAGGTGTAGTTAAGCTGAAGGCTGTCTCCTTCCCCTCTCACTAATGAGATTAAAGTAGCAAAATTCTGAGGTACTTCAAGGTAATAGACTGTTGCAAAAAATGAAAACATTTCCTAAACTAAAAATTTAGTTCCAAACTTATGTACCGCTTCAGTACAGTCTATTAATTGAAATATTTTTTAAACTCTGACTTTTTAAGCATTTGAGGAACTGCCCTACAGGCTCTGCATTCAAGTGGATCCTATCTAAGCACATCATTGAGCATAGGCACACTTGAAGATTTATAGTTATCTCTAAGGAAATCTGAGGGGGTCAAGAAGATGATGAAGAAAAACTACAAAATAAAATTGAACAGTTTCTACTAAATACCTTGAATGAGAAAGAAACCCCTTTTAAAGCTAGAGGGATTCTTATATAGTCCTTCTAAGTAAGGGGTAAGAGCAGAATTAATCTAACCTGTCATAAATTGTGTGAAAGAACATAAATAAGGCGTTCACTTCTGATGTAAAATCATTCTGTTTCAGGATTTCACACTGTGAATAACTGCAAAATGCTGTCAATTGTAACAGCAAGTCTGTTCTAAGCAAGACGAAAGCATTATATACACCATTGCATTGGATAGGCCCATACACGTTTAAGACCACACTTTCTAAAAGTTCACCTGTTCCCATTCAGCAACGCCAATCCTGAAGTATTAAGAACACTACTCAGAAACAGAGGAAAAATACAGAACAGAGGGAAGAAGAGCTCAGGTTTTCTTCTATCAGGAAAACTTGTTTATTACTTCAGGTCATCTAGGCCTGTGTATGATTTTACCATCAATCACAACAGCAACTGCTAACCGCCTGCTTTGTTTACCAAATTGGAAATGATAATTTTGTGATTTATATAACATTCAGGGAGAAAAATGAAGGTGACATTTCTGCTTGCATGGTGAAAGTGAAATTTTTGAGTGCTGAGTTTGTAAATAACAGGAAGGCTTCATATTAAAAGATTTGGATTTCCTGATGATTGTTTTAACAATGTGCTAAGTTGCTTTAGAAAATGTTTTCTTATTTTTGTCATGTTCCTCATCTTGAAAAGTATTGGTTTGCTCTGTCATTTCCCCATTAAAGAATTTATTGTTTCCCTGTATTTTTGAAGATGTGCCTGTAGCACGATTTCTTTTGGGTTTTTTTAAGTTTAAATAACATATTTAATTAGAGGTTTCTAGAAACAGACAGATCTTGCCAGCACTTTGCTGGATTTTTGGTTTATGTGTTGTCACTCATGATGATTTTAATTGCCATTGCCATAGACCATATTCTTAAAAAATATTTATTTTTTGTTGTTGTTTAATGGATAAAATAACATGTTTTTAATAGATATGCTAATGTGCTACATGTCAGCCATATACTGAAGGTATAAAGCATCACTGGTGACTCAGTGAACTGAAACATTTCTCACTGCAGCATCAAAGTTAGAAACAACAATGTGTATTCAAGGAACATCACAGATTATTTCAAAAAATACATTGAATATTAAGTGATGTGCTGTGAAGCAATGGGCAGAAGAGAAAGCACGTAGCATTGCTTCTGATCTTCCAGAGAATCTAGGTTAGGAAACACTGTCTCACACTGATGTACATGCCAGCCTCCAGCAGGATGCAGCTTGACCTCAGGTTGACTCCAGAGTCACAAGCTAAAAGGAACAGTTATGCAACGGAGAGTGGCTAAAATTAACCATGTGAAACCCCAGAAGGCTGGGGTGATGGTACCCAGAAACCATGCTAAGTTTAAAGAATTACGTTTACTTATTTCACTGAGAGAACTGGCTTGCTTTATTGCAGTGTCCATCTTTACTGTGCTTACAGACCATCATCTTTCAATCTCCTGCCATAATTTTCTATTTGCCAGCTCATTTATTACAAAATAGAATATTCTGCCCATCAGATATAAGTTGTTTAGTGAATGCCCAGGAGCCCTTCTTCAATTTAAAGAAGAAAAAAAAAGGAAAAGAGAGAGCATTTTCTGCTCCACTGTTTCTTCAGTCAGAAAAGTGGAAATTCTTTAGCAGAAGAGCATACTGAGAAACTGGTGGCAGGTTGTAGATGGGAGGAGCAGCATTTCACATTTTTGCCCTCTCTGTGATCAGTGCAAGACCACCTGCAGGCAGGGTATGTAGAGCTATTGCTCCCCAGCAGGTCTCCAGCACCACTTAGGAAAGGGGAGTTACTCCCCATAATGACCACCTTTGTCCAGAATCAAGACTCCAGAAACTCCCAATAGGTGGCTTGAGTGCCCATAATACCTACTGAGAGCCCTTGTGTGGACTTCCAGATCGACAGAAGGACAAAGACCATCACAGGGGACTCCTCTGGAACCTGTGCTTCCATGTCAATGAAAAGTTTAGGAGGAATACTAGTTATTGATTGTCCACTGAATAGCCCTTTCTTTTCTAAATAACCTCAGATTCATCACGTGTTCATGCAGGTGCTACACTCCCACAACCAGAGCTGTGGCTTCTGGACTTATATTTCCAGTTTTGCCCTCAGAAAAAGAAACATCCAGAGTAGCCTATTATATAGTAGTAGGATGGGGTAATCAGAAAAACTGAAAGGCAGAAAAATATGCAAAAAACATACCTCTTCATGCAATCTGATGATTATGCCATAAAAAAATAAAATAGTATGACATCAGAAAATGGATCAGAACTGTTATGTTAGAAAATAGACCTAATTAGCAATTAATGAAGTGGAAGAAAAGGCTACTCTGTCCACTGCTACTTTTAGATACCATTGCAGGAAGGATTTACCAAGGTTTGCTATGATTACAGATACCGTGCCTAATTTTCAGACCCAGATCTCATGCCCCAGCTTTGGCCCTGAGATCTGTCCTGAGAGCTCTGCAGCTCTGCTAGTGTGGGAAACAAAAAGCCCTATGATAAAGTTGGGCAAGAGACATAAACAGAAAGGACAGCATCAGTGGTACCTGCTTCCTTGTAGGTTCAAGTAGCACCTGGAATATGAGGCTTGTGTTATTTCAGTCAGATCTTCCTTACCTCTCCTTTCTTTCACCACCCATTATTTTCTTTTTTCTTTTTTTTTTTGCTTTCAACTTAATAAAAGTCAGGCCTATCGGAGCAAGTCGTTATCTTTTGCACACATCCCTGCACCGGTAACCAGAGAGACCAAAGAAAACAAAGTTTAAAATAGTTCGGTCCTACTACATGTCTCAGCTGACAAAATCTGTTATGTAGAAAGATGATGCCTTCAGGTTAACCCAGACACAGAACAATATAATGCAGTACAGCAGAGCCCCATTGTGGAGCACAGGAGGCAGAGTCTGTAACTGCACGTGGTCTGTCCCCAGCTCCCTCATCCTTGAAAGACTTTACCACAATCAAGTTACTGCAGGCAAGTTTTTTACTACTTTCCTGTAGCACACAGCTAGAGCTCCACAAGAGGTGTTGGGTTAAGGCTGGTGAAGACCTGTCTTGAGTTTGCTTTTCCCCAGCAGTGAGGTTGCAAGTAAGTCAGCTTTTGAAACAGAAAAGGTGTTTTCCATCTCTCCATCTCTGCATCTCTGCAATACTTCTGTTTGCATTGAGTGTACTTACAGGTTGTTGTCAACCCTGATGATAAGAAAGAGAGCAGACATTCCAGCTCATTTTAGCTCCCCTTCCTGCCCCA
>VZTM01022955.1:13220-27576 GCA_013400555.1 Jacana jacana | reverse complement strand
ATTCTGTGATTCTGTGAGTCTTTGATAGTGGCTTTTCTGTGTTTTACTTTCAGCTGAACTTTCTCAAGCAATAAACAGTGGTACGGGCTTGTCCAAGCCTTCTCCTCCTCTCCCACCCAAGAGAGGCCTCCTGCCTAACAACACCTCAGAAGCAGCTGCCTCTTCCAAGCCCCTCAACAACAGGACGGTGACACCCAACCGCCCCGCGCCGGTAGCGATGCACATCGCCTCTGCTTACCCACCACCCTCGCCTTCGCCGCCGCTACCCACGCACATACCCCCAGAGCCTCCATGCATGCCTGCCTCCACCCCTGTCCTGGACCTTCCACGCTCCCTGGAATTACCCAAAGAGACTCCTCTTCTTCCTCCTCCTCCTCCTCCCCCTCCTCTTCCTCCTCCTCTTGAAGACTTCAGGTCCCTGGAGGTGTCGAAACGGACAGGAGAACAAGGGTTTGTCGAACCTCATGTGCTGCCTCGCCTGCCCCAAATCCCGTTGCACATCCGTATTCAGCAGGCTCTGGCCAGTCCCCTGCCCGTCACCCCGCCTGCCGAGGGGTCACACAGGGCTCACTCCCTGCTGTTTGAGAACGATGGCTTTGGAGAAGACAATGGCACCCTGGGCAGGACAAGGTCCCTGCCCGTCACCATCGAGATGCTCAAAGTGTGAGTACCTCCTGTGCGTGACCCCAGGGGTGTCACGCTGGGCTGTGTCGTGGTGGTGTCGTGCTCCTCGCTTCTGGCCACGAGGCAGTGGTGGAGGAGGGCTGTGGGCAAGGCTGGCTTTTTTACTGGTTTTTACAACAGCCCAGAAACCATTTTGCCTCTTGGCTGTATCTTCATTTCAGCCTCTTGAGGGGCCAGTGCATCTTTCCCCATGAAATTAACCCTGGTTCTGGGATTTTATTGCTCACAAAGGGAAATGGGTTCCACGCTACAAACACAGGCTGATGCCAGGAATCCAGCCCTGCCTTTAATTGCACCAAAACAAAACAAGGTCCTGGATTTCATCCATGTGTAGCCCTCCTTGGCCTTTCATTTTGCAAAACAGAAGTGGGAAAAGGAGTGTCCTGTATTAAAACAGAACCTGAAAATCCCAGAGTTGGGATTGGGGTGGTGGTGGGGGGGCATTGGGTTCTGCAAAGAACCTGCCTCTGGCGTTTCCTCTGCCAGAGCTTCCCTGTGCTTTGGAGGGAGGGGATGGTGCAGGATCATGGGGCTGCTCTCCCATCTCTGGTTCCTGGGCTCCCCACAGACCTGCCTTCTACGAACTGGGGAGAGGTGATGCAGTGCTGATCTCGGGGGTATTCCCCATGACACTGTGGGGTGTGTGTGTGTGTGTGTGTGTGTGTGTGTGTGTGTGTGTGTGTGTGTTAAGAGGTGTAATAGTGTGCTTCTCGTTAGTCCAGACGATGAGGAAGAGGAAGAAGAGGACCAGGAAGAGGAGCAGAATTTGGGCCTTCGTGTGTACATTGGAGACGTGCCATCTGTCACAGTCATCCCCAAACTGGTACCCCAGGTCCTGCCAGAGGAGCAGGAAGGAGATGAAGGGATGAGTGACTCTGACTCGGAGGGGCCCATCCTGTACAAAGATGATGAGGATGAGGAAGAAGATGAAAGCCATAACAGTAAGGCTTTGACATTGCAGCTGGCTTTTTTTTGTTGTTGTTTTGGGGGGGCTTTTTTGTTCTCTGCTGAACTTGTGCCTGGCTGTATTGAGATCCGGATCAAAGAGCTAGTTCACACAGCGCTTCAAAGCAGCTGGCTCTCGGTTTCACGACGTACCACGTGTCCTCCTCCTCCTCCTCACTTGCTCAAAGACTCTCCAGCCAAATCTGTGTGCTCCCCTGCTGCGATGCACCCCCTCTGGTTGCAGATGGCTCCTCCATCTCCAGGTGGGACGGCATTAGGTGGGCATGTGGGGATGTCAGGCAGAAAATGCAGGGCTCTCGCTGTCGTGACGAGTCAGGGAGCTGTAGGGCAGAGCTGGGAAAGCAAACCCCAGGGGAGAGCACAACTGCTCGGGCCTTTGGTCTCATCCCATCGCTCTTCCTCCCCACAGGCACGCTGGCAAACAAAGTGAAGAGGAAGGACACGCTGGCTATAAAGCTGGGGAACGTGACCACCCCGCAGGAGGAGAAGGTTGTCTTCCCTCGGAAGAGCAAGGAGGAGTGGAATGAAATTCGGAACCAGATTGGGACGACGCTGATCAGGTACGAAGAAGGGAGGAAGGGGTTTGGGTTTGAGCCCTTGGCACGGTGTGCGCAGGGTGGGGTTGGACAAAGCTGTCACCTTGGCTAGGAATGTGGAGGGGTGTTTGTTTTTCCCCCTTGGTTATAAAAGTTGGAAGTTTCTCCTTGGAGCCTGGATGAGCGTAGGATCTGCTGGATCCAGCACTCACTGGCTGGAAGGACGGTCCCAAAGGGTGGTGCTCAATGGAGTTCAATCCAGCTGGTGGCTGGTCACAAGGGGTTCCTCAGGGCTCAGTGTTGGGACCATTCCTGTTTAATGTCTTTATTGATGATCTGGACAAGGACATAGAGAGCACCATCAGGGAGTCTGCAGATGACAGCAAGTGAGGTGGGAGTGTTGATCTGCATGAGGGCAGGGAATCTCTGCAGAGGGACTGGGATAGTTTGGATGGATGGGCCGAGGTTAGTGGCATGGGCTTCAACAAGGCCAAGTGCCAGGTCCTGCCCTTGGGCCACACCAACCCCATGGATGGCTACAGGCTTGGGGAAGGGTCTTGGGGAAGGACTCCCAAGGGTCTCTTCCAACTTGAATGACTCTATGATTCTATAATATCTCCTGACAGGCCCCTGTTTCCAGACGTTAAATGGACTGGGAGGGGAAAAGCCTCAAGGATTACAGGGAGTGTTAGTGCTGTAGGATATGGACTGTGTATAAAGATGTGGACTGAGCAGGCTGAGCCCTGGTGCATTCCAGGGGGGGCGAGAATTAAGCCCTGGGGCTGCTGATGGTCCAGGCTCTGCCATTCTTTGAGATCCCTGTGAAGGTGCCTCTAAACTCATGAGAGGCTGTTGCCCTTTCCAACCCCGTGCCTATGGGTGACCAGCAGTTTGGGTGGAGGAGAGTGCAAAGCTGGGCAGCAAGTGGGGATTCCCTGGTGAGCGAAGGGTGTCAAGGAGGCTTCCCAGTGCACTGAAACCGAGCCACCCCCTGTGATTCTTCATCCCCCGCTGATGAATGACCACCTAAAACATGACCCCTTTTCTCCAGGCGACTGAGCCAGAGACCGACAGCAGAAGAACTGGAGCAGAGGAACATACTTCAGCGTGAGTAATACCTCTCTAGGGGTCCTAGGTAATAAAATAACTTTGACTTTAACAAATTGGACCGGGAGTACCTGGAATCTGCTTGAAATGCAGTGATGGAAGAGTGTGCTTTGGCCGTATCACTGTAATCAGGCGGTTCCACCAGCCTTTCCCAGTCCCTTGTTACCATCAGAAACTGGTTCTGGATAAAACAAAGCAATACAATTCAAAACATCCTCTTCTAGAAACATGACCTGTCCCCTGCCTGACACCTCAGGGGAAAGTATGTCAACTGGTGACAACCCTGATATTAAAAGCAAGGACTGTTAAAGGCGGTTTGTGTCTGGGCTGGCCTTTTCTTTGTGGTCCAGCATCGTATCGCACCATCCAAAAAGCAGCAGCTGGTTGCTCCCTCAGTGGTGTTGCTCTTGGCCATACCTTGCTCTGCTGAAGTTTTAAATGAAGGTTCTTGAGGAAAAGGGAAATGTCCCTTCAGGAAGTTTCCACGTGAAATATTTATCTGCCCTGCTATTCCCTTTAAACTCCTGGTGTTTGGGGAGGAGCGATCGGCGGGGTGCCTGGGATGTGTTTTGACAATATGGCCATTAATCTTGAACGCAGCCAGGGCTGGAGGGAATGACTCAATTCATGCTGTGCAAAGGCCCACGTCGGCCCTGCCAGGCTCGGGGTGGTGGGGGGAGAGAGAGGGGCTTGGGGTGTCAGGGCATTTGAGCTGAACGGCACTCTCTGCCTGTAATTAGTGCAGCCATGCCAACAGTGAGCTTTCAGACATGTAGATAATCTGATACAGCTCAATACTCTCCCCGTGCTCGAGTCCAGCAAGGGCTTTTTCAAAGCCTGTAATGCCTTAGAGGCCAAAAAAAAAAAGAGTATTCTTTCTTTTTCCTTGGCAGCAAAAAATGAAGCTGACCGTCAGGCTGAGAAGCGAGAGATCAAACGCCGGCTCACCAGAAAGGTACTGCTGGGCGCCATGCTGGGATGGCCATCTGGCCGAGGCGAGGGGGCTGGTGGGTGCTGTGAGCACGTCCTTGCTCCCTGGCTGTGGGTGAAGTCACGGGGGGTGTTGTGTAAGCGTCCCCGCTGCCCCCTGACTGCCGTGACTTTGGAACGTGGACCGTCACCGCCGGCGAGCGGTTGGCACCGCAGCCACCGGTGTCAGTGCTAGGTGGGAGCTGGCACTGGAGCTAGATGAGAACTAAACTGGGCATCTGGCACTCGAAAGGTTTCTGGTGCTGGCCTGGCTCTCGCAACACGGAGCTTCAGGGGCTGTGACTTTCACACCAGGCTCCCCCAAATCCATTTCTAGAGGAACAGCAGCGTGGGAGAGGCTGAGCAGAGCCAGAGCTGTACCTCCAAGTCACTAGTGGTTGTTAAACTGGCTGGGAAGAACTTCCTCAGGGCTGGTGAGCGTTGCTGCTGTTGAAGCAAGGAAGGGGCGTGCTTGCTTTAGGGGCGTCATGCAGGTTCCCAGACTCCTCAGCATCTTCCATCTCCTTGATGACATGGGCTTGGGTTCTGCCCCGTGGTCCGAACCAGACTGCAGTGGCCACAGGAGGGTTTGCCTGTTCCCTTGCAGGCCATGAGCAAGACCCAGTGGCGTCTCTGGCTCAGGCCCAGTGAGGGAACTGGTTTTAGTTCTGCTCAGGATGGTTAGTCCTGCACTGCTTTGAGGAGGAGGCATGAACTAACCCCCTTTGTTGTTCTTGCTGGCGTTCAGCTTAGCCAAAGGCCCACGGTGGCGGAGCTGCAGGCCAGGAAGATCCTGAGGTTTAACGAATACGTGGAAGTAACGGATGCCCAGGACTACGACCGGCGAGCAGACAAGCCGTGGACAAAGCTAACACCTGCTGACAAGGTACCAGGGACTGCCCTGTCCCCAGGTGTGGGGAGGGGATATAGATTGGGGTGTCCCATTCAAAAGGGCCTGAGCCAAGATTTGCTCTGTTCTTTTTGCTTCACCTCTTCAGCTTCCCCTCTGCCACCCACTGAGCACCCACTCACCCCCCCTGTGCCACCCCCAGCCCTGCCTGGTGTCCCCTCTGCGGTGACAGGGAGCCCATGTGGGCACAGTCTGCACACCAGCGTGGCTTCTGCCTCCGCTCCCAAGTTCAATCCAGATGGTGGCTGGTCACAAGGGGTTCCTCAGGGCTCAGTGTTGGGACCATTCCTGTTTAATGTCTTTATTGATGATCTGGACAAGGACATAGAGAGCACCATCAGGGAGTTTGCAGATGACACCAAGTGAGGCAGGAGTGTTGATCTGCATGAGGGCAGGGAAGCTCTGCAGAGGGACTGGGATAGTTTGGATGGATGGGCCAAGGTTAATGGCATGGGCTTCAACAAGGCCAAGTGCCAGGTCCTGCCCTTGGGCCACCCCAACCCCATGCATGGCTACAGGCTTGGGGCAGTGTGGATGGAGCTGCCTGGCAGAAAAGGACCTGGGGGTGCTGGGTGACAAGCGGCTGAACATGAGCCAGCAGTGTGCCCAGGTGGCCAAGAAGGCCAAGGGCATCCTGGCTTGTGTCAGAACTAGTGTGAGCAGCAGCAGTAGGGAGGGGATTGTCCCCCTGTGCTCAGCACTGGGGAGACCACCCCTTGAGTCTGGTGTCCAGTTCTGGGCACCTCAACCCAAGAGAGATCTGGAGGGGCTGGAGCGAGTGCAGAGGAGGGACACGGAGCTGGGGAAGGGCCTGGAGAATCAATCTCCTGAGGAACCATTGAGGGAGCTGGGAGTGTTGAGTTGGAGGAAGAGGAGGCTGAGGGGAGACCTCATCGCTCTAGAGAGAGGTTGGTGCTGGTCTCTTCTCACAGGGAATTAGGGATAGAAGGAGAGGGAATGGCTTCAAGCTGCAGCAGGGTAGGGTTAGGCTGGCCATGAGGGAAGAATTCTTCCCAGCAAGAGTGGTCAGAGCCTGGAATGGGCTGCCCAGGGAGGGGGTGCAGTCCCCACCCCTGACTGTGTTTCAGAGTCGATGAGATGTGGTGTTGGGGGATCTGGTGTAGGGGAGACCTTTGCAGAGTGGGGCTGATGGTTGGACTCCATGATCCCCAGGGTCTCTTCCAACCAAAATGATTCTATGATTCCAAGTGATCCCTGAGGGTGCCCGGTGCAGGGCGTTGGTCAGCAGCATGGTTCCTCGCAGGCTGAGGCAGGTCTAGGCGAGAAGCTTTTGGGGAAGCAAACTGGTTTTGTGTTCCCTAACCCCTTGTGGGGACAGCCCAGCCCCCAGTGAGGAGGAGTTGGGGCAGGTTAAACTTGCCTGGGTGCAAACCGCCTGCAAAAGCCGGGGTGGCTGCTGCTGTCTGAGCTCTGACCTTCATCCATGGTAGAGATCACCTAAAGGAGGTAGAGATCAGCCCCTCCATCTTGGAGGCGCAGCTCCTTCTTTGCGGTGTCTGAGCTCCCCTGTGGTGGGAGAGAGGGTGATTAATATGTTTATGTCTTAGCAGAGAGGTAAGAAAAGCTCTCTCCCTCTTTGCGTAGGCTGCCATCCGGAAGGAGCTGAATGAGTTTAAGAGCTGTGAAATGGAAGTCCACGAGGAGAGCAAGCAGTTCACAAGGTGAGGGAGAACACATTAAATCCTTAGCTGCAACCTTGCTGGAGAGCTGTGCCAAGAGACAAAACATTAAAACCTTTAAAAAACCAACCTGGGCCACAATTGCAGATTAAATGTCCCTTTCCACCTCGGTGGCGCTGGGTGACGGGGGGAGTACCAGACATGGAGTGGGTTGTTCTTCCTTTAAACTCTCCCTTCGATCCTGGAAACTCAAAATTGCCCAGGGACTGGTCTGAGGTGTAGCTGAAACCAGTATGACCTTGCAGCTGGAGTGTGTTTCTCCGGGGTGAGAGACACCTGCAGCAGGAGCCGCAGCCAGAGAACACCTCAGCAATTAGGTTGGATATTATTTATGATGTAACCTGTGCATCAGGGCCCAAGTGATTCCTTCCCCTCTGACATTTGCTCTCTGTGGCAGAGTGTTTGCAGAGCATGAGAGCTCTATGAAATCATGTGACATTAACAGCTTCACTGAGCTCAGAGATAATTGAGTTTCCTCTTCTTGACCATCTGTAGCACCTCGGTGACCATTTAACCTGCATTCCCGCTTGCTTTTTAGGTACCATCGACCATAATCTTCCAAGAAGGGAGCAAGAGACCCAAGAGGCTTGGAAGTTCTCTGCATCCCTCTCCCAGGCAATACAGCGAGGGTGGAACTTGGGCTCTTCCAAGGTTCGCCTTTCAAAACATATCCAGACAAAAAAAAGGGCTTTTGGCCAGGGAAGGGGGAATAATCCTGTCTGAATGTAGCATTTCACTGGAACAAACACGTCTCGAGTGCCATCAGGCTGGAACTGAACACTATACCTTGTGTGGCTCAGCCACACGCCTCCACTCCCTTCCTCAGCCCGCACCGGTCCAGTTCTCAGCTCTGCAGAGATACTCCCTTCTGGGGATGCCACTCCTCCTCTTTTACTGGGGAGGAGGTGGGTGTGTGGACAAAAAAAAACAACCCCACAACCCCAACCAAACAAAACCAAACCACCCCAACAACAACAAAAAAGGCAGCTGTAGTGCTGGGAAGCTGAGGAACGTGGAGGGGCTGTGCCCAGCAGCACGTGGACAGAGAAGCCCGCGCCCGACGCTGACCTGGCAGACAAGTGACAGGCTGCTCCTTCAGGATGTCTTCTTCTGGGGGAGGGTGGGGGGTGGGTTTCCTTGTGTCTCTTGTCACGTCCTTGATGTCCTGAATCACTACTGACCAACGGTTTGTTGTCCTGGAAGGGAATTGTATAGAATAGTAACATATGCTGCATCTTTTTTTTTTTGTAAAAAAACGCAACGAAAAAACAAAACCAAAAGAAAGCCCCCCCCAAGCCCCCAAACTTAATGTTATAAAACATTCCCTCCCCGCTCTCAGACTCACTGTGATGTTAACAGCCCGTGTCTCGAGATACCTACGCGTGTTTAACAAGTTATGGAACCGGGGAAAAGACTGTTGCCTTTTACAAACCTTTTAATTTGGGGAAGCTGTGAGAGTAGGCAATTCTTTTTATCCTGGCTTCCCCTCGGATGTTTTTTACTCTCCCAAATCAGGGTGAAACTTGCCTTTTTCTCATTGTTTTACAGCTAACCCTACTGGAAACTTGATCACGTCACTGTGTGGGTGGGAGGGGGAAGAAGAGGTTTAAAAAGTGACCTTAAAGATACTCCTTTCTCTTCTGAGGATGATCTCATATTGGTTCTTCCTAAATGTGGGGTGGTTTTGTGTGGGTATTTTTAAAAGAATTCTGTTATTGGCCACTGCTGTGTCACGCACAGCCCTGACCCCTGTGCATGAGATGCCACTTCATGCCAGGGACTGTGGCGGGAGGAGTGGGAAGGGAGAGAAGAAAGGCTTCGCCTTGTTCACAAACCTGGCTCTTTTTGTTGCTCGGGGCGGGCCAGGTTGTGCCACTGGCCCCTCTGTGCTGTGCCAACACCGGGCCGGGCTCCCTGGCCTGCCCTTGCCCCACCGCCATGGTCCCCCCAGCCCAGGGAGATGGCGGCGGGTGGCAGGGCTGGGCATGGGGAGAGTGTCCCCTCACAGCATCCCTCTGTACAGCCTGTAGACTAAATCATTGCATTGTATATCGGTTTCCTCGTCAACAGATTTTAATTATTGAATAAAAAGTATTTTAGGATTTTTAAAAAAAACCACAAAATAATGACTGCTTTCGTGGGCCTGTTTCTGATGCCGTGAAAGGCAAAACTCAGGACTCGACAGTCGGGGTGACTGTTGGGCAGGTTGTCTTTATTGCAGCGCTGGACATGCAGGGGATTGCTCCTCCGGATGCCTGCGCCAGGCTGAGTTAGTGCAACACCACATATGCATGCTATACATTGCTATACATACACCTGCCAGGGTGTAAGCCTGATAGTAGGGTAGACCCTGGTAGCAGGGCAGGCCCCCCGTAGCAGGGCAGGCCCCTGTAGCAAGGCAGGCCCCCGGTAGCAGGAAAGGCCTCGGTAGCAGGGCAGGCCCCTATATCAGGACAGGCCCCCGGTAGCAGGGCAGGCCCCCAGTAGCAGGGCAGGCCCCCGGTAGCAGGAAAGGCCCCTGTAGCGGGGCAGGCCCCCGGTAGCAGGAAAGGCCCCTGTAGCAGGGCAGGCCCCTGTAGCAAGGCAGGCCCCCGTAGCAAGGCAGGCCCCCGGTAGCAGGAAAGGCCCCTGTAGCAGGGCAGGCCCTAGTAGCAGGGCAGGCCCCCGGTAGCAGGGCAGGCCCTCGGTAGCAGGAAAGGCCCCCGGTAGCAGGGCAGGTCCCCGGTAGCAGGAAAGGCCTCGGTAGCAGGGCAGGCCCCTATATCAGGACAGGCCCCCGGTAGCAGGGCAGGCCCCCAGTAGCAGGGCAGGCCCCCGGTAGCAGGAAAGGCCCCTGTAGCAGGGCAGGCCCCCGGTAGCAGGAAAGGCCCCTGTAGCAGGGCAGGCCCCTGTAGCAAGGCAGGCCCCCGTAGCAAGGCAGGCCCCCGGTAGCAGGAAAGGCCCCTGTAGCAGGGCAGGCCCTAGTAGCAGGGCAGGCCCCCGGTAGCAGGAAAGACCTCGGTAGCAGGAAAGGCCCCCTGTAGCAGGAAAGGCCCCCGGTAGCAAGAAAGGCCTCGGTAGCAGGGCAGGCCCCCGGGTAGCAGGGCAGGCCCCCGGTAGCAGGAAAGACCTCGGTAGCAGGAAAGGCCCCTATATCAGGACAGGCCCCCGGTAGCAGGAAAGGCCCCCGGTTTGTGCTTAGCCCAGTCAGAAAGGCAACAAAACCTCATAGTATTTGCTAACTGATGCTTATACTAAGAGCGGCCTGGTTATGTTAAGCAAACCTTCAAGCCGTACTTCAGCTTTAGTCTTTAATTCATTTTAAACGCATTTAACAGAGGCCTCAGGGGCGGGAAGGGGCGCAGGCCCAGCCACTGCCACCCCTCAGCGGGTGCGCGCGCTATTCCCGCCCTTCCCACCGCGCATGCGCCAGCCGCTGCTTCCGCCCCTTGCTAAGAGCGCATGCGCTTCTAGCCCTGCCCCTGCTCAGGGCGCATGCGCCCTTAGCCCCACCCCCCTGTCCGCTCTATAAATACCGCGACCGGCGGGAGCTCGGTCTTTTTCCCATGTGGTAGCGGTGGGAGTAGGTGAGTGCGGGGAAGTCGGGGTGGTTGCGGCCTTCGCCTTTTCCTTCACGATCTTTCTCTTTAGCCTTCGGTGTAAGGGCATTACGGCCCGCAGCTGGCTGCGGGGATACCCTGCCCCTCTCCCCGTGCTGCTAGGCACTCTCCGCTGGGTGTTCGACGCTGTTAAGGGGGACGCTGAGGAGACTGGTTGCGTGTGGGAGGAGAGGTGGTCGGGAGCGTTTTAAAGCCTCTACCCAACGTGGATATCCGGAGAAGTTGCTCTCTCTCGGCTCTGTCCGTGTGGCGCAAGGGAGCGTAGGCCTCCGGGCCCGTGACGTACGGTCCCCTTCCACGACGTTGGAGATAAAGCCGGGCCTTCGGGCCTGCAGCCTGCATATTCCTACTGCTTCCCCGAGCCCTCGGGCCCTGACGGGGGAGACAAACCATGCAGGAAACATCTACCACCCCCACCCGCCCCCCCCTTTCCCCCCAAATGGCTTGTGGGGAGGAACGTGGGGAGACACGTGTAGTGGGAGGGTGTGTGTGTGAAAGGAGAACCTCCCAACAATTACTTAAAACACTTTTCCTTTGCTATTTCAGTTCCAAAAACCAGGCTGAAGTGAAAGGGGCACTAATTGGGAAGGTAAGTAATAATTTCCCTAATGCTGTTCCTTTCTCAACGTGCTCCTAAGGCTCTGCTTAAATACTTAAGATGGTTTTATTTTATAGTTTAAATAAGTTTGAGCTTAGGGCTCAGGTAAACCTGGCTGGAGGAACCCAGAGATGGGGAGAGGAGGAATTACCACCTGAATGTAAGTTTAAGGACCTGCTACTTGAGCCAGAGATGGAGGTTGGGGACACAGAACTCCTGTACACATGTTGAGCAGGATCAGCTGGTTACAGGCAGCAGTTGAATTAATCATGGACAAGACTGCCCAAGCCCTGGAGATAAAAGCTGCCCAACCATCTCAGAGTAGAGCTGCAGGATACCAACACCAGCTGGTGCTGGACTACCTCTGGGCTTCAGAAAGAGGGTTATGTGGAAAAGTTATTACCTCAGGATGTTGTTTGCAAATAGATGATAATGGAGAGGTGGTACTGGACATGGCAAAGAACATTAGAAGGATTGCTCATGTCCCAATTTAAAGATGGAACTCCATTTTGGAAGGGTCATGGGATAATTTCTTTGGAGGGGCCTGGTGGAAGAAATTGGGGTTCACCCCATTGTGTTCACTTGCTGGGTTATTGTTTCTATCCTGCTTGATTCCATGTTCTGTAGGATTGAGAACCTCATTAGTGCAGGGTGTGCAGGTGGCAGTGATGCCAACTGATCAGAACTGGCAGCCACAGGAACATCACACAAGATAGTGGACACGTTCCTGTGTGACCTGCTCTGGGTGTTCCTGCTCCAGCAGGGGGATTGGACTGGATGAGCTTTCAAGGTCCCTTCCAATCCCTGTGATGATTCTTTAAAGGAAAGGGAGTCAAAGAAATATGAACAAATTCAGCTGGTGTTAAACAAATTGGAAAAACAGGAATCAATAAGATGAAGCAAAAAGGGAGGGATTGTGGTTGTTAGAGGGTATGATTCGTGTTAGAGGAAATAAAAAAGGTTGCTCCTGTTACCAAATACGACTTGGAAATATGCTGTAAATGTGAAACATAGTTTACATAGTTAAGTACCTCTTGCAATATGCAGAAGCAGGACTGTAGAAAAAGTGAAAGGGTGAGATAAAAGGCAGAGCTGTTGGTAGAGCTGATGCTCTCCTCACGCCCGGCGCTGCTGGCTTATTCCCCATAATCTCAAAATCTGTAGCAGTGTCTTAATTTCTAACATGCTAATGCTGTTCCATTCTTAACGTGCTTCTAAGGCTCTGCTTAAGTAGTGGAGATGGTTTTCTGCAGTTCATACTTGTACTAAGCTTGAACTGGTTTTGAGTGGCTCAGGGAAACCCAATTAGATGGGACTGGAGTAATTGATGCCCATGCAGACTCTGGGGGTAGCTTAGCAATGAAGGTTAAACTTTAATATTCCCTAGCCTTAAGTATTTGGCTGACCTGTTGGATGGGAGAAAGATCCCTGAATCCCCTTAATAAGGGGAGTGGAAAATCCCAGTTGAAGTGGGGGTGAAGGATCTCTGTTCAAATATTTGTGCAATGCAGGAATCAAAAAAAGCTTGGTGGGAAGAACTGAAGGCTTAGACCTTCACAATGGCCTGTTCTTGTGTGTTAATCCATCCCGGGGTGGTCTTTACCCTCTGGAAAAAAAAGAATGTATGGTTAAAAGGGAGCACTGGGGTGATACTGGAGGAAACCACGTGGTAGGCATAGAATAGAATCATAGAATCATTTAGGTTGGAAGAGACCCGTGGGATCATCAAGTCCAACCATCAGCCCTACTCTACAAGTTCTCCCCTACACTAGATCCCTCAACACCACATCTAATCTGCTCTTAAACACAGTCAGGGATGGGGACTCCACCACCTCCCTGGGCAGCTGATTCCACTGACTTACCACTCTCTCCGTGAAAAATTTTTTCCTAATGTCTAGCCTAACCCTACCCTGCTGCAGCTTGCAGCCATTCCCTCTTGTCCTGTCGCTCATTGCCCGTGAGAAGAGACCAGCACCAATATCTCTACAGTGCCCTTTCAAGCAGTTGTAGAGAGTGATGAGGTCTCCCCTCAGCCTCCTCTTCCTCAAACTAAACAATCCCAACTCCCTCAATCGATCCTCATAAGCCTTGTTCTCCAGGCCTCTCACCAGCTTTGTTGCCCTCCTCTGTACTCGCTCCAGCACCTCGATATCTCTCTTGTTCTGAGGTGCCCAGAACTGGACACAAAACTCAAGGTGTGGCCTCACCAGTGCTGAGTACAGGGGGACAATCACCTCCCTACTTCTGCTGGTCACACTATTCTTTATGCAAGCCAGGATGCCATTGGCCTTCTTGGCCACCTGGGCACACTGCTGGCTCATGTTTAGCCTCCTGTCGACCAGCACCCCCAGGTCCTTTTCTGCCAGGCAGCTCTCCAGCCACACTGCCCCAAGCCTGTAGCGATGCATGGGGTTGTTGTGGCCCAAGTGCAGGACCCGGCACTTGGCCTCATTGAAGGCCATGCCATTAACATTGGCCCATCTATCCAGTCTGTCCAAGTCCCTCTGTAGAGCTTCCCTGTCCTCAAGCAGATCAACACTCCCACTCCCAGTGCATGTATGGCACTCCTTGGAAACTGGGAGTATGTTTGAAACTGGACTTCACCTCATCACCTCTCTGATGGTCAGTGCTTCCTACCAAGTGCTGAGCTTGCTTAATTTCTCATTTCTGATTTGTTGCAGGTACTGGTGATGGCCTGTGAGGTGATGGTGACCACAGGGGAAATAATCCACGTGTTCAGAGGGAGAAGGTGAGTATAAGGAGAGGACCTGGAGCTGCCTGAGTAATAAATAAAGGCAATGGCTGATGGTGAGCCCAATGCAGTGGCTGTAGCCACAAGAGATAGGAAGGGGATAGAAGATCCCTGCGAGTGAGAAGAAAAGGCCTGGTTGCCTGGTGGGTTGTGTAGCTGCTGAGTTTCCTGATGGGAGTGAGCCATGGAGTTCTGGTGAATCTGGCAAGTCTTGATTGATTGTGAAAGGGTGTCTTGATGCAGCTGAGAACCAAAATAAACTTTACTCCATCTTTTGGCTTCTTGTGTGTTTCTTTGCAAGTGGTGACACCTCCTTAGTCCTGGAATGGGAAAGAACTGGCAGATGCCACACATTGGGTGTCAGTGGGATTCCTGTGTGTTGAACCCTGTCCTTTCCTGACTGTGATGGTGCAGAAAGGCTCTTCAGACCCATGTTAACTCTGCTCAGGCTGGCTGAGGAGCAGGAGATGAGGGACTGTAGGGTCAGATAAACCTTTCTAGTGGCTGTTCAAAGGGTCTGAAACACCAGAGTGGT
>VZTM01022954.1:19766-34375 GCA_013400555.1 Jacana jacana | reverse complement strand
CTGTAATCATTTATGCAGCACTGCAGACATGAGGATCTTGTGCAATCTGAAAAAAGTAAAAGAGCCCAACATTTCCTTCGTCAATGTAGAGTTATCGTAAGGGTAATACTTGTGAGATACCCCACAGAAAAATTATCTCTCTGATTCTGGCAAATAACTCCTTATTTTTTTAGGCATTTTTATGGTTTTGGAATAGGATGTACTTTCATTAAGATTGTTTTCAAGGGATCTGTGATTCCAAATCCAAAAAAAAATGTTTTCTTTTGTGAATTATATATTTGATACAAGCAGTAGTACACAGCCCTCAGGTAATGGCAGAGGCTTATTCTAATTCAGGAAAGGACTGTAATACATGTTTAACTTTAAATGTGCATAAATGTTATTGAGCTGAATACAGAACATGTTCAAAGACTGAAATGTTGGGGAAATAAATAATCTAAAAACCCACCTAATAGCAGATAACTTAGCAATGGTATGCACCTCTGTTATAACAAAACCAGCCACAGCTTTGATGACTATCTGAAAAAAGACCAGTGTGAAGAGTGGGACTTTACTGGCTTCACCACAGAAAAACAAAAGAAAAGGTGATATAAGTAAGAGACACAGATCAACACTTCTAAAAATTATGCCTGCACACACCTATACAAAGTTTACTGACTCATACTAGGAAATCAGATACAAAGCACACATCAGTCTCAGAAGAAAAGATCTGGATGAGCTGCGAAGCGGATTTTCACTGCAGATGAGTCACAGATTCACAAGTACTTGGATGAAAACCAAAAGTGAAACCTGTGTGTTCAACAGAGGCAGAGAGGACCACGGTTCCACTGAGTCAGTCTCAGGAATATAGTAACACTTACAGTGAGTTCCTCAAAATTTAGGAAGAACTTCCATATGTGTGACCAGAAAGTATACCTTATAATGCTATCTGTAATCAGAATGCCAGGGGTAAATCTCAAATCAAGAGAAAGGAGTCATGTAATTGCAGTGGATAAGTACATTTTCTGAAGGTGTGAAAACTCCTGTTTGATCAAAGGACATAAAGCCACAGAGTTTATGATGAAGATGATAAAATCTTTACAAATGAGAGAAAAAATAGGCTGACTATTAGAATTTAAAGATATGAGTGGATGGCAAAAAAAACCCTTTCCTTAAATATTCTCATGTAGAAAAAGAGTATGTAACATAAGACCTTTTTAGGCCCACATAAAGCCAGTATAAAGATGAAAACTGTTGCAGCAGAGCACTTCCTACAGCTGTAGGAAGAAAAATATATTCAGAAGTGCTCTGGAAGAACACAAAACCAATTTATGGGTTTAAAAAGAAGAATAGAAGATATGACATCAGACAAGAATTAACACAAATATACAGCATTTTAATTTCTGTATTTTCCAAAAGTCTCATGCTAGGATCTTTCTGGGCTGTTCACTAGAAAAGCACTGAACACAAACAAGGTTCCCTCTCTAATCTATATAAGTGTAAACCAGTGAAATACGGCACTCACAGACAAGATATCCTAAGACTATATAAACTAAACACTGCATGACTTGAGGGCTTTTGAATTTTCAATATAATTTTGAAGTTAAAAAACTAATCAGCCATTACCTTCAAATGAAACAATGTCAAAACTAGCAAAACCAATATTGTGGGTGGTGGAGAGGGAGTCTGTCACAACAACAGAAAACTATGTTTCCATTGACAGTAACTTTGTTTTTTTTTCTAGAAAAAAAGACATTCCAGGAGGAAACATGGATATGAACACCATGCTAGATGGAGGGCAGCAGCAAATGAGGGATTATCAGGAAGGAAAAGCAAACAATAATCATATAATGAAAAGAAGTGAATACAAAAGACAGGCCCTATGGAAAACTGCTGATGAAAAATAACTCCAAATCATAGTGGTTCAGTCAAAGCTTCTGGAATGTAGATATAATTTGCCATATTACCACTAAAAATAAAACAGAAAAGCTAGGAAAAAAAAATCATAATTGAAGGAGAATTAGAGGCCTGTAACATGACAGTATTTTATGCAACCTATAAAATTACCAGAGTGGATTATAGCTGCTGGTGAATTTAGAAAGTACTGAAGGAGGGGATATAATGTATTGTTTACTGCCCCCAAGTTTTGATTGGAGATTGTCAGAGCTGTTGTAATTAGTCTAAGACCATAAAATTTTAGAGAGTGATCTGAAAAGCTGTAATTTTGCACATACAGATTGTTCAGTATTTTCCACAAAATCTTTCAGATTTGGGTGAAACTAGGGAAGCCAGTGTACATTCAATTATTGATTGATAAATGCTCAGCAATGTGCTTCATACTGAGGTCAGCATGTGGGTTTTATGTGCTCTGAAGTTTGCCAAAGGAAATTCAATTTCCTCCGGAACCAGGCTGTGCAGTACTGACTACTGAGCAGGACCTGTGCTATCCTCCAGTCTAATAAGAACCTGTCTTGAGGAAAAAGGTTTGCAGTTTGCTGGCATTTCAGGTCTTCACAGCCAAAGATATGTCCTCATTTGAGAGGGGTGTGAAAAAGAACCAAGACCTTGGCTTCCCTCTGTCTTGAAGACAATGATCCAAAGTTTTCTAAGCAGGGAGTGAGGATGCTGAACACCGTGGTGTACCGAAACCCAGGCTGTCGAGTTCACAAATGAGTTGAGGGACCACCGTGGAACAGCTCAGAAATTTAATTCTTCCTGGTGCTCAATTCTCCCATACTGCACACTCAAGTATAAGCCTGGCAAGTCCAAATGTAAATAAAATGTGGGAACATCAGCGAAATCAAGTGAACCAATAGGTAACAATGGTGCAAGTGAAATCTTTTCTAATCTTCAGCGCTGAGCCTCTGCACAGTCCCATAGCTCTGCTTTGTATTCCACCTCAGCCACCGCTACAAAGCAGATGGTTTCTCTCCCCTCTCCTAAGCCTACTCCCACCATACACAATATCAGAAAATTGGGGTGGGAGGTAGCAGTTAACAGCAACAATTGGTATGAAAAAAGTTATTATGTCAGGTGATGTGGGGGGGGATTTGCAGGAACAAAATTGACTTGGATTCTAATCATCCAAAAGTTTTAGCCAAAGTTACAGTTCAAGTCCACTTTTTGATAAATCACAACTCCTTCCTTGACCACAGCATAAACTGGTGACATTTCTTTTTTGGTTTTTTATGTAATACCATCATAGTGTATTAACTTGAAATCTGAAATGCCTGAAATCAAATATTTCCATATCCTGGAGAAAGTCTATTTAGGTATGACTGACTTGTAGCTACAAGAAAATTGCCATTATAGATTACTGGTTTTCTCCAGCAGCTTGCTACAGACTAACTGCTTAAGGTTTATGAACGAGCTGTCTGTTCTGCATGTGCACTGCCCTGGTGTCAGTTAACAAAACTTCCCACAGCACCAAATCTGCAAGCAGATAAAGACAACTAATTTATTTCCATCTGCAGGCCTACAGGCAAAAATGACGCCTCCATCAGAATGTTTTTTAGATTGACAACGGATGCAGGGAAGTTGGTATTCAAAGATCAGTCCATCCATTTCTTATGGACCAAACCCATTCTACCTCCCTGATGCTACACAAGCCATAATTAAAACATACTTTTTTAGTGTGGCTAAACATGGCCACTGAAGCAAATTCCATTCATGCCAAGTGTAGCTGAGAACTGCTGTAAAATCCAGGAAAATTAGAACTAGTTTGGGATAGCTATGCTGAATAGGACCTTAGTAACCAAGCCTACAGCTACCGGCCTACCATGGTCACTCCACTTTCTACAAGCAAGCTACAAAAACAAACCAGAAATTGTAAGGCGTTACCAGACAGAACAAACAAAACAAACAAACAAACAAACAAACAAACAAACAAAAATTAAACCAGATAAACCAAGAAAATCAATGTAATAAAGCCTCTTTCCACATACTTCTGAGAGTTTGGCAAAAATGTACAAACTGTACACACAAGATAGTTAAAGGTAACAGCCTTGGTCTGGTAGTGTGATTTAAGGAAACTTAGCACCATCAATTCATACCCTGCCACTAAACGTCACTAACTTGGAAAAGAAATAAAAAGAAATTACAGCAATGAACTGAAGCCCATCACTCTATTTAGGTTGGGTTCTGATAGCACGACCACCAACATGAGCAGAAGAAAGTACATTGAGGGATGTGATTTCACGCAGTCACATCTTTCTTGTTTTTTCATGGAAGGGCTTGTGCACAGCAATAGACAAAAAAATCTTGCCATCTATCTCTGCAGACTCTACCTTTTACTCAAACTTAAGGCAAGCTGGGATAATGGCTTGAGCTGTAGCAGCTGACCAAAGCTACTGATAAAACTCATTTTGACTTGAGATAGAAGCAAAAGGCCACATGAAGAGACTACCAAGAAACTTTAAAGACAAACAAAAAATGGTTGTGAACAGAACCACTCAATTTGAACAGACTCAACATTAATCTTTGCACTACCTCTGCTGTGTTAACTTATGTTTACTGGCATACATACAAAATGAGTACAAAATGATATATGCACTTGAGGGTATTTTAACTTCAAGCAGTCCTGTAACTGCTTGACACAATAAATTGCAACAGCACAAAAAGTAGCAGCATGACTAAGCTTCAAACAGTTTTCTTGCTGAAAGAAAAAACAAAGTCACTTCTCTGTCCCTTGCCAATCCACTCACTCTGGTTTCTCCAACATCCTGCTACTCAGATGGTCATTTGCGTGAGGAGGACTCTTTCACAGGCTTCAGGGAGAATGAACAGTGAGGAAGATGGGTAGAAGGTCGGCCAAGATGCACACCCTTTGGCAGTCTCTATTCCCTCCATTTTTATGAAACACGCATCAAATGGAAGTCGCTTTTACTATCAAGGAAAGTACTATCTGTCCTTCTGACAGCTAAGATAAGATGATCCTTTCATGCACGGGGGGCATTAAATAGGCAGCCTGCAAGCTGGGCAGAAGCAGGATTTTCCCCCTCCTGAGGAGAGCCCACTACAATGGGGCCATGCCACCTCCTCTAGCAGCTGCCACCTCCTCTAGCAGCTCAGATAGAAATTATCACAATAAGGAGCTCATAAAATAAAAGAAGATTAGGAACTTTATCGATGAGATGATTTTATTTTATTTTTTTTAAGGATAAAAGAAAAAACAAAATGTGCTGCAATAAAGAAAAGGAATAAGAAACACTAAGTTAATCAGGAAATGGAAGGAGATAGTGGAAAGGGAAAAGAACTGGGGAGAAAAACTGACAGCATAAAAGAAATAAGCATACTCATATATTCATGAATATACCAAATGGATCAATCTTATCAACTCTCAATATGTATCATATATACCAGCGAAATTTGAGGTGGAGATTGTATGCTTTACTGGCAAGCACGTTAGTTTTATATCCTGGTCTAACCTTTCTTTACTAAACATTATTGTAGAATTTGACTAGTGAATAAACAAAAAGTGAAGCACGACAGTTAATAAGAGGAAAAAAAATGGGTTAGCTTAAAAGTCACATGGTGGTAAAATGCAATATGATCTAACAGTACTTATCCAAAATCTGCACTACTTCTATGTGGTATTTGGTTGGATTTGGAGAAGTTCTACATTTTAGAATATCTATAATATAGAACATTCATTCTGGATTTTTGAACAAATGAGAAGAATAAGGGAGATGGGCAGACGGAAATCCAGAAAGGCAGGGAAGAGGGGAGAGGCAGGAAAAATGACATAGTAAGCAAACAAAAAAGGAAGATTTGTAAAGCTGACAATAGCAAAAACAGGAAGGTAAGACACTATGGTCTCCCTTTGCAAATATTCAAAATTCCTAGAGTTCTAAGATGAAAAAAACCCAGAAATAATAAAAAACTTTCCAAAGTTGTTGCAATCATACACACCTCCTCACTGAAACTGAAAATAAGAGAAAGATAAGCAGAGAGAGAAGAGGGAGAGAGGCACATGCTTGCACTTTAGGACACATTTCTTGGACTTCATATAGGCAAAGCTTCTATAAAAAGCAATAATGATCTTGTTTGTACAAGGAGTCAGTTTCTGGTCCAGTACAGAAGTGGGAGTAAAAGATGGACACACTGAGAGAAGAAAAGAAGCAAGAAATAGGGGAGAAAAAAAGATACTTGGAAAACAAGCAGAGAAATACACATCAAAGTAGACTAACCAATTATTTTTCTCAATTCTAAAAAAAAATAAACAAACCAAGGAACAAAAGATGATCATGCCAGATGATGACTGAAATGTGTTAAAGTGTGCATTTACACAGCTGTGCATTTACAGATTACACAAGGTAAAGCAGAAAGTTCAAACCTCTTAATTTTTATAAACTAATCCCAACATTTTTAGGAAGCTAAAGGCTTATTTATACATACATAATAGGATAAATATTTTGTATTAAAAATGCTTAAAAAAGACCTCAAGATCACAGCAAAATGTTACTTTAATATGCTATTATCATCAAAATAAACAAAATACTTGTTCTCTGCTAAACAGAAAATTAAACTGCTGCTAGCATAAGAATAGGTTTGCCTATTTATAATTTGCAGCTGATGTTATTAAATGTATATATGATCATTGAATGAAAATATGTAGCAGTATCATAGGAAAGGAATATCAAAGCAGTGACCCACACAGCCTTTCAACACCACATTTTGTTTGGAATATTTTTGAAAACTGCTACTGTTGCAGTGCCTACACTGGTAGAAATTCTCTTAAGATTGGTGGAATTCTTGCTGGCATAGCAATTGTAGCCCCAATTCAGCAAGATATTTCAGCATGTGTTTTAAACAGGACTTTGATAGTTAAACATACACTCATTTGCTTTGCTGAATCAGGGTGACATGATCAATTTTTTCGTTTTTCCTTTTTGTTTGTTTGGTTGGTTTGGTTTTTAGTTTGTTTTGGTTTTGTGGGTTTTTTGTTGTTGTTGTTTTTGGTTTTGTTTGGTTTGGTTTGTAATGTAGTTGAAGAAATTTATGTTACATATATAGCTTTTATAAAAAATATTTTTAATTTTACTATTCTTATCAAATTACCAGAAGACAACCATTGGCCCAGATATCTCACCCCTGAGGTTCATCGGCACTCATGCCTTCCCCTTCAGAGGGAACATATTTAAGCCAATGTCCTGCACAAACTGTGCTGGTGGTCATTAGGCTTCAAATGGACAGAACCCTTCTCCTCTCAACAAAACACATTCAGAAACCCTCTAAAGGCATTAACACCATATCTGTGCATACACACTCGAGCGATGCAATCTGCGTGTGTGATTAAGACATTCCCCTGGGGCAGTCACTTACTAGAATTACTGCTGTCATCCTTGGTTCCATCGAGACTTCCATCGGGGTGCATTTGCAAGTAGTAGCCTTGCCTGCAATATAACCTGGTCACTATACCCTTGAGCTGGGGATCTGAAAGACAAACATATTTTGTCACTAGCCTCAAAACCTTTTCCAAGAGTTATCCCTACTTCTCTCGCTGTAGGAGGAAGTTTGATGAAGCAGCGTTGCTGTCTTAAAAGTACTACAACAGGATGGGTCCTGATGGAAATGGAGAAAAATCTCACCACGGAATATTATTAGGCCGGTTGCATGTCCTGCTCTCTGCCTCCAACATCCTTCATTGTAATTAGCAGAGATAAAACACAGAAAAAAAGAATAACCCAAATACCCATAGTCAAAATACTTAATCTAGTCATCAGCAGCAAGTATAGAGCCTTACAGAAACTAGCAAAACATTGAAAAACCCTACTTGTTTTACATTAGTGAGTAACTTACTATACTTCACATAAGTTTTAAGGACACTTGCACAAAAAGATCTGCCTCCTTTCACTATATACCAAAAGATTTACACTTATCAGGTTTAATATTTTGTAACAGTCCCATGTGAAGAGTTCCCAAAATATTTTACCAGTCTAGAAGTGGGTATAATTCTCCTGCCCTCTCCACCACCCAGGGAATAACACCCACAGTCAGCGCAAGACATAACCCTGCATAACCCACACTAAGCTCACAGTATATGGGAAATTCGGGTAGCTGAACAGTTAAGCTACCCTGTTTAATACTCTGCATTCATGAAAATTGCCCAAAATTGGGCTTCCAAGCCACAACTTCATGATTCATCTCAGGGATGGTGCTGTACCAAATCACAAATTAAGATGTTGCAGAAATGGTTCAGCGCTGAGGAAAAGGACATCACATCAACAGCACTATTTCTGTGTGATATAGTTTTAGTGTTGTTACTTAAACTATTAGGCTCAACTCCAGGCAGTCAGTACATAAACTTTCAAGGACATGGGGCTAAGAGCATCTGTATCATATCATGCTTAACTGGGCAATTATGAACTAAAATCATAAACACTTTGAGACAAATATGTAATAAAATGAACAGGTGAACTTCTAAAGAAGACAGAAATTGGTTCCATGCAACCCTGTGGCCAGAATATAAAATACTCCTTGAATTTGTGTATAATTGCTCTCATAGTCAATTGTGCTGGGTTACTTCCACTATCCTAAGGGGAGGTCAAAATAAACAGTAATAAACAAAACTGCCTCTACGTGGAATGCTCTGAAGCTTTCTACAGAAGCTTAGTCCCATGAAATGATTATGAAAATGGTAAGTTTTTTCTTGAATATCCAAATTTAAAAGTCATATTAAGAAATAATACCATCTAAATAAAAAAAAAAATAAGATTAAACTATAAATTTAATTGAATCTGTTGCTATACATATTAACACCGCAAGACATTTGAGGCATGGAAATAAATAATATCAACATTTGATGATCAACAGGTAAGCACATTAAAACTTTTTTTTTTTTTTTACTTCAACTGCAAACTTCACTTTGAATTTTTACAATAGCAAAAATTTCTCTGTCTTAATATAAGTATACTCAGAAACAAATATTTTTAATATTTATAACAAACAAACTGCATTTACTTTGAATGTACACTCCCAATCAACTTTATCAGGCAACTCAAAAATATTTTCATAATTTAAAAAAAGAAAAGTGAGTTCATCTTACACAGGCATTATTCCTCTCAACACATGCTTTCAACATTCACTTCCAAACTGATGATTTTAAACATACTCACTTCACACATATTAAAATGGCATCTTAAAAGAGTAAAGAAAAACATTAAAACAAAATTAACACTAGACCTTTAAAAAGTTTTTACAGGAAAAATATTAGCATTTTGAAAAACAGTTTCTACACCCCAAGAATCATGATTAAATGATTCTTTATCATCACTTCTAGCTCAAAGAAATATCTCACAGGAAGGCAAATGATTACTATGACCAGCCTTTTACACCTACTGCTTCAAGGGAAAATGCAAAACTTAGAAGTGACTTTCAAAGTTGTTCTTTATACTCATTCTATTTATTATTCTAAATCCACAAATTAGATCTAGTTTCTAACAAGAAATCGCACAATCATTTGTTTATGTTTTCACCAAAAGCATTTAAAATTAACTCCGCTTAACCAGCTATCCAAAATTACATCTAAGTGAAAAGAATGTGGTGGACAGCTGTGCACTTCATTTCAGGCTGTGTGTGAGGAGAGAGGGTATGAATTCCCCATTTATTTGTTCCCTCAAGTTCAAACATATCAGTAAAATAACTATTATGGCATAAGACCAGAGGATGTTAGTCGTGTGTTTTATCTCACTTGTATACAGTTTTAATAGTTTGATTTGACAGAGAATTGAACAGAATTGTCCCCAAGTGGCTCTTTCACTTAAATATTTCATTGAAAACAGGAATTTGTAACTAATAATGTGCTACTAATTAATATTTTCATAGTGCAGAATAGATTGCTTTAGACGAGTAAATGTCAAAAATGTCTTTTTTTTCACCGTGAAATGTAGCAACTGCAACTTTCTTTTTGCTTTCTTCCTGTTGATTGTTAGAACCTTTTTTACTCACCCTCCTAAGAACATCTTTTCTACATGAAAATCCTACCTGTTCTTAGCAAGATTAAAACTTTTATTCCTGACAAGTAATGTAATCATGCATTTTCTACTAGTTCTTGGTCATAATAATTATAGATATCACAGCACTTTGGATCTACAAATCATAGCAAGTAACAACTACATGTTTTAGCTGAACGGTGCTCAAAAAAAACCACAAGGGAACTGGACAACAAGATATGGTGTTTCTTTTATCTGAGCCAAAAAGCAACCCAGATTTAGTGATGGGGTTGCATGAAATGAGTCATTAATCTCAGTGCAAGTCACAATAAGCAATAGTCAAAAAGTCTATTCCATACAGCCTTGAGTAATTATATCCAAGATGAAACAGACAATTTTATCAGGCAAGGAATTTATCTCTTCTCCTTGCAGAAAGATAAATGATTCTTTCAGGTCCTTTTTGAGACACCTGGGCAGCAACCAGAGAAGAGAAATATGCTGGTTCCTATATTTCTGTAGTGCTCTATCTACCCATTGTCACTTAATAATATTACAGGAACATCCCAGCTTCACATGCTTTGCAAATGGGTTTCTCAAATCCTTCTTGACCACACCTTTTCTTTTTTTTTTTTCCCCCCACTGTCTGCTAGAAAGCAGGAATGACCAGCAATGCCCAGAAACACCAACAGAAGACTGATGTTGCCTGTCCACGGGTGCCCTGAATCATAGAATCATAGAGGTTGGAAGAGACCCTTGGGATAATCAAGTCCAACCATCCTGGGTACGTTAAATTTTTTAACTCCCACCCCAGTGACACAGGTAGACAGATCAGCAATTACCCTTACCTTATCCCATGCATGTCAGCAAACTTCACCATGGACCAAAATCAAAGGGCAGTTCAACATCTCCCAATGATTTTTATTGATCTTGTTTTACACCTTGACTTCTGATGTTGAACAGTTCAGTGTTACAAGTCTGCAATGCCCCACCATGGAAGGAATTCCTCTGACTTGTACTTATTAGAGGTTGTTGCTAAAAATTCAAAGACGTTGTATTGAATGGACAAAGCAACTGCTTCTCGAGCCTCTCTTCCACAGCGACCTGTGTGACAGCGGTCACTTGCAGTCCGCTTTTGATCCTTTTTTTCCCCCATGTCACTGGTGACGGCAGGATGCATGATTGCAGTTAGCATGCAGACTCTGTCAGTAGCTTTTCTGATGCCCTCAACAAAGGCAGTTTAATTAAGATGTCTTCTCCCTCAAATAGCAGCTACAAAAACGTGGCTTTAGCATTAACTCATAATAGGCTGAGTACTTTAGAACAATTATGACAGTTTGTGTGTTGAATCAATAATATTTTCTGTTCGCAAACAGAACGGTTTCAGCATTTCCTTCCCCACTTCTACAGGCTGTCAGGGCAGATCTCTTTAGAATTTTCATAGGTTTAAAATAAAGAAGGGGACAAAGTCATTAAATACATGTGTTAAGGCTTTTACCTTTCTGTTCAGACATCAGTGAATTCACAATGCTAAGAGAACAATGGTGAATATGGCCATTGAATTTTAACACCACGAAAATTAATCCCTTAACATCCACCGGAGTTTTAATTGTTACTTTTTACCATAGGAGCATTTTTTTTCTGTCATTATTTACTTACTCCCTCTTTTGTTTAAAGGTACTAGAGGAGCCTGTTTGAGCTGGCAAGTGAATGCTTAAGGGTGGGTTAGCCTCATATCAGCTCACATTCCTATGGAGAATAAACTGCACTATCCGGTCAATTATCAGTCTATCACAAAATGAGTTGCTCAGCAAGTCAAATGAAAGCCAGTATTTAGAGGTGTGTTCTGCTCAGATAGCATAGCATCAAACTCACATTAACAACTGGTAGCTCCAGGCCCTTTCTCCAGGTACTTTCTCTTTATTCCTTGCATTTTCCTCCTGCAGTTTTTACTTTTAGATATTTCAGTACTAAAAATACCACTCATGCTGGTCCAGAAAAAATCAGACTCCTTTTTTTTAAAGATTTCTGGTGCTCCTATAGTCACCATAATAAGTTTGTCATTTCTTGCTTGCTGATGGAATTATCAGCATTTGCTAGGAATCTTCTCCCCCATCTATTAAACTTTATTTGAAACAGCAACAACACTTACAATATGCATAAGGATTTAAAACACACACATCCCCACACCCCACACTCACACCCCAAAAGCTGCAACCCCCAGGTTTCCTATGAAGTTGGGAAGCCAAAAGCATGCAAAGCACAGAGTGTGTCACCCACTCCAGGCTCATCTCCCTGTAAGGCCTTGTAAGGCCTGGAAGCTGTAAAAGGCCACTTTTCCTGACTTCTCACACGGAAGTACCTTGACAAAAGCATTAAAACAACACTTGTTGTTTATTTTGGACTGGGATTCCTGCAGTGTCTCTACATCTTATAATAATTAACTACCCAGCAGGATTAGAGCCCATCCACTAGACCATAGCTCAAAAAAGTCTTTACCGACTTTTGCACAGAAACCTATTGATGCTTCAGATGAATGTCTGGACACTATTGAATACTTGTGTCAGTACTACTCTGTATTTTAGAAGCATTTCCACCAGGTAATTCAGCTCCAGAAGGAGGGACCAAATCCCATGTGAAATGACATATCCTTTTTGGATTCTCAAGTGTTTCAGTTCCTGCTGTAATGCTTTTCCCAGGTTCCAAAAGTTGTGGTCTACTCAAGCATGCTGTTTATGTTTAATTGCAACTGTATTCTCACGGGTACAGTCAGTACAGGTGACCACATTACACTCCTTTTCCCTTCTCTTTTGGCAAGTTTTGCGTTGTCATTCTAGCACATAAAAGTGCAGGATCCTCTGATACGCCTGTTACACAATCACAAAAGCAAGCTTCCTAAAGCAAGTGCATAGCCAACAGGGAATTCAAAACACAGAATTCTGTACTTCATTTAAAGGTGATAAAATCCTACAAGGCTTCTAAACCTGCAATGTTCTTTCATTATTAAACTCTTCAGCTGCTCTTACGATACAGCTCTTGCATTCAAAAGCTTTATATGGGTCTACCTTCCTTATTATTTTGACTGTCCAGTCACCTGGTGTCTCAGTGTTTCAGTTTCTGATCCTGTTGTTTTTACTTTCTGTCATTGTTATCAGGAAATGTTTTAAAAAGACGCATATACCAGTGCTCTCTGATTCTAATAATGTTTTCAGTGCCTCATAATACACACCAAAAAGCTAAAGTTTAATTAAAAACTTGAAATGAAAATATTTTTTAAAGAAAGTTTTTCTCTATTCAGGACAGAGGGGAAAAGGATATAATGTGAACTCAGAAAAGCAATAGCTTCCATTATTCCCTGTTCCCATAAGTAATAATAGTACTTATTCTGAAGTGTGGCGGCTTTGTGAGCCTATTTCTCTGTGCTCACTTATTTTTCTGTCCTCGAAATGATTACAGGGCACTCAACTTCGGTGTTTATTTTTAACACTGCTTTTTGTCCATTCATGCCTCACATCACAAGCTCATCTCCCACAGAACCCTCACTTTGAGAGCACATTGAGGAGAGACAGAGAGTCCTCCTACGTTCCTGCGCTGTCATTGTCATCGGCAACTTCCACAGAGCTGATGAAATTTCTTGGTAAACTATGAAAGCGGGTCAGAATTCAGCAAAATGGTTGCTTTTCTTGAAAGCCCAGCATCGTACCCTTTGTACTGGCGTCCTTGCCTTTGTATTGCAGATGGTTTTATGTTAAGTCCAAAATGCACTCCCTTCTATTTGTGTGCACTGATGTTTTGTCTCTAGGTCTTACAATACATTTCAAACTACATAAGATTTGCTTCTTGCTACATGGTTTTATTTGAACAAATTTGATTGTCAATAGAATTACAGCAACTTGGCTTCTAGCTGGGATAATTTATATCTGTTCAGATGCACAAGATGATTGCACTTAATAGACTCGTCTACAGCATAATTGTTAAGTCCTCTTTAGCAGTCATATTATTTTTGGAGGGTATTTGTTGGAAAGGGAAGACATTTATGTTGTTAAAGAAGCACATTGTACTGAAATCACAATTTTATGTGGTATGGTAGTTTAATTTTAGTAACTTCATTTAATAATTTGCATTTATCTTCCTACTGGACTCTATTGTACATCTTCGATGTGTCTGATCTTGCAACACATGGTTTTGTCGGAAGATTTCTCCCTAAATACTGGCTTCCACTGTTGACTGATATTCCTTCTGATAGGGTAAAACTCAATGATCTCTAATTTCTCCCTATCTAAAATAGTTGTGTTATACACAGAACTAAGTATACTCCCAGGGATAGTTAGATAGCACTAAATTCTGTTGTCTAAAGTTCCATGTTACAGCAGTCTTGCTCTTACTATTTTTATTTTTTCTCTCTCTTGTTGTTGTTGGTTTGTTTTTTGTTTGTTTGTTTGTTTGGTTTTTTTTTTGTGGGTTTGTGTTTTGGTTTGGTTTGGTTTGGTTTTTGTTTTGGTTTGTTTTTTTAACATAGGCCATAGGCCTAAAAAGTATTTTTGACTTAGGCAAAATAATTTCCTAGTTTTTTGGTTAAGACTCCTTCTACATCTGAACATGTTAGTTTGACCTGGTATTTTCTTGCTTCTGAATTCTGACAGTAGAGCATTAACATTAACAAATAAATGTTTAACACTTCTCTTAAAAACATTAAACACT
>VZTM01022954.1:272-19083 GCA_013400555.1 Jacana jacana | reverse complement strand
AGGCTAAACAACCTCAGTTCCCTCAGCCCCACCTCATAACACTTGTTCTCATATGATATATCACAGACTCTGCAGAGCAAAGATGCTCGTTTTTCTTTCATAGCTGGACAACATATAACGCTTTCTTGGTGCAGCAGATTCCAAATATCTCCTAATGTATCAGGGTCAATTTTTACTGCCACCACCATTACTACATTTTACAAAATTCCAAAAAATTCACAAATTGTCATTGCCACAATAGCTGGGTTGAGCAGACTGAGATATGTGCAGATTTAAGCACACAAATCAGAAAGCAAACAGAAACATGACTTCTTGTTCTTTTTCATCAGTGCTAAAAACTTAGTACACAAATGTAAACTCCTGATTAATAAAACAATGAAAACATTAGGTTGTGACCAAAGACAAATAAACTTGTTTGATACTTAAAAAAAAAACCCCAATCACTCAAAAGGAAGTAAAGAAGTACCAAGGAAGTTGATAAATTAATTACATTTCAATTTAGTGTTAAAAGATGTACAAAGCACAGGGATTGCTTGTTTTCTGTGTATATGACAGAAAGCATTTACCATGAAAAATATGGATTAGTTAACTGACTTCAAACCTTCAAAAAAATGAAAAAGTCAAAATTTTCCTTAGCTGAACATTATATATCTTTATATATTATTATTTAATCATTATGCTTTAACATAAATCCTCGCTGCCAAATCATGTAATTCACCAACACTGGCTGAACAGATTTGTTTATGAAGACATAAAATCTCTAGCAAAATGAGAACTGTTAAATCTAAATTACATTTCAGTCCCCTCCATGAACAAATAATATTACCAGAGATGCAGGACTCCAAAGATATGTGGCCAGGATGAAAGGAAAATAGATTGAGAAATGGATAATCCCACTGTGAAAGGGAAATAAATGTATTTCCATATTTGTTATTAGTTAGGAACAATCTTTATTTTTTCTGTATAAAGCAAGATTACAGAGGTCCCATCAGACAAGCTGGTTTGCACTGTTAATATGAATAAATAACTTATTTATTTAGAAAAATATTAATTTGTGTAGGAAAGCATGAATGCAATAGGATTAATTCACATGGAAAATCTACAAAAGAATTTTTAATATCATACATACGGTAGTATTAATAATTATTTAACTTTTTTATAACATTCCATTGCTCTTTCACAAAGGGTTCCTATTTTCAGTTTAATCTCCAAAATCTCTAACAGCAACAGAAATGAAAGCAAGGCTAAATCACTAAAAAAAGTATTATTGAGGATCTACTGCTTTCTTTGTAAAAAAAAGAAAACCACAAATGATATACCCAAAAAACGTCATGAGTAATAGGAAGCAGATTATTAAGAACTACTTGAACCATAAAATAGCAAGTCATACTGAATATTTCAGCTATTCTTTCAATTTTGCAGTGTAACTAAGTATTACTCTGGAATGCTATTTAACCAGGGACCCGCTGAAGAAATAGCAGACATTTTCCTATACTTTATTCTACCATACACAGAAGCACTTGTTTATTTTATTTGCAAGAATGCGGTGAGGTGGAGAGACAGAAAGAGGCTGCTTTGGTTTTTCTGAGATTGCATTTTCCCCAAATCCTTCCTGTGAGAAAGATGAGATTCTTGTTCAGCCTACAGACTGCAAGGCCTCAAAATCTTTGGTATTAAACGCAATTCAGAAATCTTAAGAGAAGCAGCTTGGAAAACTGATCTTCAGCCAGTGCAACAAGAGAATAATCCCCTGTACTTGAAGAACAGAGTCTGTACCATTTCTAAGTCAGAATTATAGACTCATTTCTTCTGTCATCAGCATGACAGAGCCGTGCCTCTCTACTGGAGGTGCTCCCTGCTTATTTTTTTAATTTGAGGTTAACTAGGGTCATAGCTTCAAGTTATTTTTTTTTGTCTTCTCCCCACTTCTGCTATCCAAGAAAACTTGGAACATACAGAAAGAAAACAAATTCTTATGAAGTTACATGACCCCAGGAGCAGGGCCTTAAGGAAATCAGTAGATTTTGACACTGAGAATACAGGACAGATCACACAAAATTGTGACAGGCAGTCATTCAACAAATCCTTTTGGAGGGACCTCAGCACAAACATTGCCACCTTGCTTCTCTGGCTCTTGCTTGAGCCTGACTTTAGCAAGAAAAAAAACGGCTATAAGTGACAAACTCCTTCGATGTCACCTAATGCTCCCAGAGGGTAAAACATCAAAACAACCAAACCAAAACATAAAAAACCCCAAACAAAACCAAACCATTTATTCCACCTAGATTACTCTGTCTCTCTTGGAAAGGCTATTTAGCATAGAATATTTAGCTAGTAACCAAAAATTAAGCAGGATTATACTTGTTGTATCTATGAGAAAATGAGCAGAAATGGCTCAGGTCAACTAATATTCACTAATAAAGAGTAAATTCTCCAATTTAGAATATTTTGGTGATATGATGGAGACACAGTCAGTAGAGATTACCCCAGCCTCTCACTGGCACCATTAAATAAACCTACAGTTCCCCTACAAAACCAAAAAGTATTCCATAAAGTTACAGGACTGTAAACATCTGCTGGGTTTTAGAGGAGCTCAAAGTTGGTTTATGCTTTGATGTAATCTGCCCCAAAATTTTCAGCCTAGAGAAAAAGAGGCTGAGTGGAGACCTTATTGCTCTCTACTACTACCTAAAAGGAGGTTGTGGAGAAGTAGGGGTCTGTCTCTTCTCCCAATTCACAGGTGATAGGGCACAAGGAAATGGCCTCAAGTTGTGCCAGGGGATGTTCGGAGTGGATATCAGGAAAAATTTTGATACTGGAAGTGTTATGAAGCATTGGAATGGGCTGCCCAGGGAGGTGGTTGAGGCGCCATCCCTGGAGGTATGTAAAAGATGGGTTGATACAGTGCTCAATGACATGGTTTAGTGATGAGTTGGTTTTTATAAGAGTTAGGTTGGTGGTTGGACTAGATGATCTTAAAGGTCCCTTCCAACCTGGAAAATTCTATAATTCTATGAAAAATCAAAAACACTGAAAGGGCTTCCAATCTCTACATATAACTTTATTACAACACAAACTATAACATAGAGCTTTTCAATGTAACCTGAAGGGGTCCAGCGGAGGAGCATGAGGATAATCAGAGAGATGGAGCGCCCNGAGCAACTTGCTCTAGTGGGAGGTGTTCCTGCTCATGGCAGGCGGGTTAGAACTTGATGATCGTTAAAATCCCTTCCAACTCTAACGATTCTATGATTCTATGAAAATGAAATAAAAATAAATAAGAGTTTTATAAGAAATCTCCCATCCTGACTAATGCATATTTGCAGTGACTTCATGATCTGTTTTTTTTATCCTGCTTTGCCTCCAGTCCAGCTTCCTCATTATGGAGTAATGGCTATATATCTATCACAGGTACTTTTTTTAACCTGTTCATGACAGGGTCTCCTTGCCCTGTTTCTCACATCCTGTCTTTCCCTCTACCTGCTGTACCCTTCAGTCTGGCATCCTTCCCCAGCTGTGCATCTCCAACTCTGCTGAGCAGTAAAGAGGACGTAATCACATACACGTGGGCAGATTTGGATTGCTGCCCAATCACATCTTAACTTTAATAACAAAACAGGTTTGTAAACTTAAACAAATAAAACAAATATGACATTAGTCACATGTATCCTCCTTCACAAATAGAAACACTCAGGTTCTCCTTAGGCTAACTATGCACTTAAAAGGAGATAAAAACTCCTCCTTGGAGCAACCAGGAAATAACACACAGTTGTTGTATACACTGAAGTCTATCAGCACATTGAGCCAAAACCACCAGCAACTTTATCAGTGATCATATGCATTCCGCAGAGTAGTGAGTCAAACTGAAGATCCATAGCAGTTCCAAATGTGTATTTTCTGTCAAGATGTGTAACACAAAACTGGCAAAAAAACCCTGAAACTGATACATATTCCCCAAGTCTGCTGAGCCACAACAATGCTCTGATGATGACTCCTCTCTTCACTGTCTGCTTGGCCAAAAAAATTTACACCAGCATCATTCCTTGTCAAGTCTAACATTATCTCTTAATTTATTGCAGATGTCCAATTGTGTGTGTGAAGATACAGGGACTTAGCAACTGACATTGCTCTGACCAGGTATGGACATCTGCCCCTGAAGTACTGATCTTGAACTCCTTCAAGAAGGAACAGGAAAAAACAATAAGCTCTCAGTATGATTTCCCTCATTCTGAGGAGAGGTCAAAAATGCACTGAAAGAATTATACCCAAGAGAGTGTAATTATCCACCCAAATCATCTATGATATGCTCTTCAGCCCTGTTCACCCTCTGGAGACACTAATGCTCTCAAGCCTTTAGATGAACCTTTCCTCCCCAGGACTCAACTCCAGCCCCTGAGTCAGACTATTCTGTTTTGACTAGACTTATGGTGTGACCCAGACAGACACTCATTCATTCTTAGGTTGTGTTAGGAGACCCACCTATACTATAAAAATGCAGCCATATGGGCACAATTAAATTTAAACTGGTCTGCTTAGCATCCTCAGCTATCAGCTGCTGACTGATCTCACACCAGGGCTTCCACTCCACCCATCACTTTTAAGTTTTGCAGAATATACACATTCAAGTAGCATTTTTTAAACATAAACACGTTCAAGGGGACCTACAGGAAGGCTGAGGAGAGTCTGTTTACAAAAGCCTGCAGTAAGAGGATGAGGTGCAATGTCTTTAAGCTGGAGAAGAGCAGATTTAGATTGGATATTAGGAATAAGTTCTTTACTATGAGGGTGGTGGACCACTGGAACAAGTTGCCCAGGGAGGTGGTTGAGGCCCCTTCCCTGGAGATATTCAAGGTGAGGCTCAACAAGGCCCTGGGCAACCTGGTCTAGTCCCTGTTGACTATGGAGAGGTCAGACTAGATGACCTTTGGAGGTCCCTATCAGCCTGGACCATTCTATGATTCTATAAACTGAAAGCAATTTCATTCTCCAGATCCATTTGCTGGCACTTGCAGCAGTGCCTTGTAAGCCCCAGAGAAGACTGAGGTGCTACTATGCAAGCCAGCGCTCAGAGGAGCCAACAGGTATGCTCTTAAAGAACAAATTGGAAGCTGTTCTGAATATTAATATTAAACTCTCTTTAAATCTCTTACATTTCCTGCACATTTATTATACTGACAACTTAAATGTTATCTGAAGCTGAAAGATTAGAAATGGAAAAGCAGGAAATTTGTCCCTGGGATTTCCACAGCAACGTTTGCCCGTGCCTGGTGAGGCTGCAGCAACAGCACCTTTATGAGCCCCTATCACTGCCACAAGAGGCACAAATTTGGCTCTGTATATAATGTCCCAATGACAGCCTTCAACTGAATGTTTCAGCTCTTGTTTAGCATCTCAAACCAGGGCCTGAGATTTCCACGGCTGGGGCTAGGCTGGCAGCTGAGAGCTGGCCACACAGTCCCAGCCCCGCAGTACTGGCCTCAGCCCAGTAGGTGCCCCTGGACCATGAGCACACTAGCTTCAAAACCCTGCGTTGACTCAGTGTAGCATAAAAAACCTCACTGCCTGTCCCTTTTTTAATTTCTAAGCCCCAGGCGCTCTTACTTGGACTGTTTGATGTGCATCTGAGGGCTGCTCCCATATACCGTGATCCAGAGGTGCTGCTTGTGCTTCATGTGTAATAATGCAGATGAATCACTGAGGGGTTTAGTATCATAACACATCTCCAGCGCATATGGACATACACTTCAGAAACATTGTAGCATAGCACAAAATGCCTAACACTTCTACTTTTTTACCAGGACATAAACTCAAGCCTTTCCAGCTCCTAAGTGAAGTCATGAAGTCAGGGGGAAAAAACCAAACAAACCAAAAAACAGCAACAAAAAACCAGACAGGATAATTACTATTTCAGAAAGATGTCCAAAATTAATCTACTTTCTTTTCAACAAGAGCTTACATTATAGTGGAAGTCCTTGTTTATTTTTCAGAGGTCTTTGATGTAGTTGTCTATTTCTACACTCAAATGCAGCAGAAATCTTTAATATAAATCTTGTTCAGATTTGGCACAAAAGCCAAACTCCCTTTCTGGCACACAGAGAGGAGGGACATGTATGGGCCTTGGTTAAGCTTTATTATGTTCTTCACCAAAATCTGTGCCAGTAGACCCATCAAGTGGGTCACATTTGATTCTTCTAAGAAGATGTTATAATTCTTTTTAGCTGTATGCAGTGTAGCTTTACCAAAGAAGGGAAAGGAGGAAAGGAGAAAGAGAAGGTAAAATGCATCACTCGAACTAACACACTGTCAGCTGTGCGCTGCCACAAAACTCACCCATCATCTTTATTAATGTGCATTTTGTGGACAAACCAGAAATCTGCTGCTTTATAACCAAAATGTCACTTAGGATGTTTCTAGGGAATGTAACAAGACAGCAAAGGAAGAACAAGACACTGGAAAGCAGCTGAGCATGATTTTGCTTTCAATACCAAACTTGAAGATGCTGAGCCATTCCCTAGCTAAAGTGACCATACAGTCCTTGACACTGTATTTTCAAAGCAACAAAGGTGGTTTTCAGCAGGTGCTGTCTTGTTGCAACAGTAAGTAGAGAAGTAGTGGCAACTCACCTTACTTAAAGGAACTTACACACATGGCTCATACACTATTTATGCTGTATGACTTCAGGTTTCTAAGATAAGTGCCCTGACTCATGCTCTGAAAGGTCATAAACTACACAGGGTGCCCAGTGCCGAAGACAGAAGTTTGAAGTTGGATGATGTGAATTAAGGAACCATGGTGTCACCAGGATGTTCGCAACTGAAAAATGGACTTGGATTTGAGTCTCCATAGCATCAGCAACTGCCTGGAAGTAGGATGGCTGGCCTTTGTTTTAGGAACCAAAATCAACAACATCGTTTTGTAGTTTACAAAAATAGAAGAAAAGAAACATTGGAATAAAACCCCCAAATTAATTAATTATTAAAAGCTTTTCCATTCTTCTCTAATAGACTAAAGCGAGCAATGGTATAGCACAAGCAGTTTTAAAAACATTGGGTCACACCAAAACAAACAAAATAGTGAATAACTCAGAGTTTAAATCCTTCATTTCCTGAAAAACTAAACACTTCATATTTAATTTGAGTGCACTTTTATAATCTTAAAAAGAAATTGACTAACAACTTGAAATATTCAAGACCTGCTTAAAAACTGGAAAAACAATAGTAATAAAAATTGTAAAATGCCTATCTGAAAATAAAAGTCTTACTTCAGATTGCTTCCAGATTCACATTTTTTCCCCTACAAAAAGCAACATGGTTAAACTAACATGTCTGTGAGGACTTTAGTTGCTTTGAAACTTATTGTTGCATTTTAGAATCAACAAGCCTGGAAAAAAAGTACCCTTAAAAATAGCCCTGCCCTGTGAAATATCCCATCTAAAGGAATGAGACACACAAAACACAGAGACACTGAGGGAGCAGAGTGTTACTACCAGATTCAAATCCTTGTAAGAGAAGAATCTACACCCTTCCCATTGGGAAAGTGTCATGCAGTCAGGGAGGACAAGTGTCCACTGTTGAATTTCCTTGGCTTAAATCTCCAGCCATCCAGTTCTAATGCAAGGAAAAAGTTAGTTTTTCACTTCTGCCTCAAAAGTTTTTGTTTCTGCCCCAAATTGCCTCTGTATTTCTAGTTTGCAGTTGTTAATTTTAGAACATTGTTAGCTTTGAGTATTTTGACATAAATATTTTAAAGGCCATACAGTTATTTATTGCAATTATTATTCAAGTCCAAAGTAAAGACAGGCTGCTTCCATTATATCTGGGTTTAAAGAACCTGTGGTATCTACAAGATTTTCTGTTGATTCTATGAGTTCTGTTGATTATAAAATTCTGTAGACTCTAACGAATATGAAGTTAATCCAGGAACTCTAGCATCTTGAAGAAGGTGAGGATAGCCCCATGGGCAAGAGGTCTCAGCAGAGAAGGGTGGATCAGGTTCCACTTAAGAGGGGACTGGGCCGATCCAGAGCACTGGGGCACATTCCTGGAGGAGGATGAGCACTGGCCTCATATTGCAAAGTCACAGTATTAAGACCATGTGCCAGCACATTTCCAGGCAGAGCCTAAACACATGAGATTGGCATCACCCTCGCTTTACAGACAACAAAATGAAAGCACAAAGAGGATAGGTGGTTTGTCCAAAGCAGCAATAAAAATGAGGTTTTCTGCATCCTAGTCCAGGATGTAGATGTCCCTACCAGGCTATATAAAAGGACTTAATATGCCTGGAAAAGACACGATTAACTACTGGATAGACAGAAACTGCTATTTATGAGCATGTCAGAGACCAATTACTACCCTGAGTTTTACACTAAATTGAGTGGGTTTATTTGTGTAAGACAGTATCAATCCTACTGTTGAGGCAAATGGAAGCATTTTTATTGAGGAATTTAAAGTGGGGAAAGTGAAGGCAAGGGGAAAAGTCCCTGTTAATAAAATAAATACACGTCAGTGCAAATAGACTTCACTTATTAAAAGCCTTCTATTTCTGTAACAGAATGACAGCTTATAAAATCTTTCCCCTTTAGTGCTTTAATATCTAGTGATGAATGCAACTGGAAGGGGAAAAAAAAAAAGAAGAAACACTTGTCAACATTTTCCAAACATTTCCAAATAAAATAATCTGCTTTAAAATTGTATTTTTGACAATTCATGTTAACTACTGGCTATGCGTTGTTCAGAATAAATAATTTCTCAGTGGAATTACCTCGTTTGAAAAGTCACAAAGCAGTATACTGTAAATAGCTCTAAGACTTTTCTTAAACTCCTGAGACATTTAAAGCTGAACAAACTGGAAATTAGTATGAAGATTACCATAAGCAGTGTTGGGACACCAGCAAAAATCTAAAATGTTGAATTTCTGACAATTTCCTAAATAACTAAACATTAGTAAATGCTTCAGGTTTCTTCCACAGAAATGGCTGTACTCCAGTCATGTTCAAAGAAGATCAATGTTGGTGAATAGAGTTAAAAATCAGATAATTAGAGCTTTTTGGATCAATACAAGGGGAAGGGAGGCAACTGTAGGTAAATGTTGGGGAATTTCAGACTTCAAAATCTACTTATTCCATCATAAAGCACATCTCTTTCTTTAGAAATCCAACTTCATTGAGAGAAAAGAATCTATTTTTCTCCTTGGCTCTGCTAAGAGCTGAAGACTTTGGGAAGCTGAGCTGCCACAGTGCAAGGGGAGGCTCCCTAAGGTTCAGGCTCACGGCTCCACCAGGCAGTCCATACGCTGGAGACTGGGAGGCTTTCAAGGGGCAAAGAAATTTATTTTGATGCCTGTAGTACTGTTCTGGATCTCAGCTCTCCTCAGGTCAGCCATGCAGCATCTCAGGAACCAGAAGCAAACTACTTCTGGAGTAGACACTATGACTAGAATCGTTAAGAACTTCTAGAGCATAAATCTGATATAGTCCTCCTAGGCTGCCTTCACAGATAGTGCAGCCATCTATTTCATGATGCCGTGAATTACACGCTTGAAATAAATACTTTTCATTGATTGCATCACAGCCTGTCATGGTTTAACCCCAGCTGGCAGCTAAATCCATGCAGCCATTCACTCACTTTACACAGCTGGGATGGGGAAATCAGAAGAGTGAGAAAAATATCTCATAGATTGAGATACAGACAGTTTAATAGGTAGAGCAAAAGCCAAGCACACAAGCAAAGCAAAACAATAAATTCATTTACTGCTGCCCATCAGCAACAGGTATTCAAATACCTCCAGGAAAGCAGGGCTCCCTCATGTGTAACAGTTATTTTGGAAGACAAATGCTATAACGTCTTAACTACAGATGTCCCCCCTTCCTTTTTCTCCCCCTGGGTTTATATGCTGAGCCTGATGTCCTATGACATAGAATATCCTTTTAGTCAGTTGGGGTCAGCTGTCTTGGCTGTTTCCCCTTCCAACTTCTTGTGCACTCCCACCCTACCCACTGGTGGAGTACTGTGAGAATCATAAAATCATGGAATGGTCCAGGCCAGAAGGGACCTCTAAGGTTATCTAGTCTGACCTCCCCGCAGTCAACAGGGACACCCGCAACTGGTGTTGCCCAGGAAAAGGTCTTGAGAACTTAGGAATAATCAAATCCACCAGTACCCTATCACACTACTTTCAACCCATATCCAAAACACAGCCCCACACCAGCTGCTAGCAAGGAAGCTAACTCCATCCCAGCTGAAACCATGACACGGCCAAAATATGAACCTATAAATGGCTCAAGCTTTAGTATCTGCGTAGCAAGAATTTGCATTTAATCAGGTTAATCTCAACCCAAGCATCTAGAGAAATTCCATGATCACCAGTTCCTTGGTTGGAAAACATACTTTGTTTTTCCTGGAATTACAGTGGAATCAAAATATCCCAGAAAAATATTCTGATTCAATGGTAAATGACCACAACAAATAATCAATGATTATTTAACAAGAGATTGCAGTGGGACTTCTCTGAGAATTATTGTGAGTTATCTGAATACAGCCGGTACCCAAACCCTTTGAAATGGCATCCTGCAGGAAGAACTTTTTCAAAGCTGGCCCTAACAGAAAATTACTTCTTACTAGAGAGAACAGGAAAATTTCGGTGCTCAGTAACTCTGGTTCTCTCCAAACACCTTAAGATGACCACCCTAAAGTCAGAAGTATAAAGAAACACATGGCAATAGATGAACACATGGCAAATCTTTGCTGAAAGACATACCTAAAGGGAAACAGACCCTCTGCTTTTGTGGCACTCACCTGCAGCATTTCAGAAGAGTAACTACTTCCCTGTCCTACTTAATACCTGTCTTTTACAGTTCCTTGAAGAAACAAATTTATAAGATCCTTCATCAGCAAAACCAGATTGCATAAAGATCTAACCCTCTATCATAGTGTACTGGTAATACTATAGTACAGCTGCCATGGATATTCGGGTAGCCCGATTTATGTCCAAAATCAGCATACGGTTGTGAGAAAATACAAGAAGTATACCCCAAGGGGATAAAGTTTATGCCTTTGTTTAGCAGAAAATGCTTCTAAGACATCGATCTTTTTTGTTTTTAGTATCTGTCTAGCAAATATTAAGAAAACAGCTAATGAAATACAAGTTCTCCAGTGCTCTACAATGATCCTCTTTTCACCTCATCAACCAAGAATGAGCTTCCAGCTCTGCAACTGCCGTGCAACTACCATCAGTCCACTCCACCAAACACTCCCTGATCATGTCCTGACATTGGCAACAAGTATCAGTCACCTCTTATTTGACTATGGCAATATATTTTGAGAAAGCTTTCCAGCTAGAATTAAGCAGAAAACAGTGTTCCTGCTGTGAAATACTTTTTCAGAATAAAGCCCAGAACAAATCTTTGCTTAAAAAAAAAAAAAAAAAGAAAAGAAAAGGAAGAGTATATTAGAAAAGAAGAATACCAGAGTTGCTCACACAGGAATAACTAGTGGCTTGGCAATCAGCACCCATTGAAGGTTCAGGTGAAAGGTTTTTCACCAAAGCAATCAGGAACTCAGCCTCGAAGTGTCCACATGAGAGGAGAGTGCGTGAGCCACACAGCTGGCTTGTTACACCCTGGGGTTTAGCCAAAAAAAAAAAAGCCTCCAGCCTCAAGATACTTTTCCAACAGAAATTTTAACAAAAGTACCCTGTTCTGATGGAAGCCTGGCATTGGGCCAAACCTGACAGAACAGTAGAACAGTTACAGGTAGAATCGAGTTATCAGTCCAACAACCTCTACGAGATCACATAAAATGTAGCTCATCTGCCTAGGATGAAGGATTACTGTAGACATGTGACACTTTCACGTTACTTGCTAACCATAAATTATTCAGTTAATTCTTTTCTCCTTCCCCTGATGATGATATGCATCCTAAAGAACTGCTTTGCTTTTTTTTTTTTCTATTTTTAATTTTTTTTTTAAGGCAATTAGAGTTACAAGCATAAAGAACAAAGCAAAATGCAACTGAATGTGGCACAACAGGTCACTGGAACAAGTCACAAGATAAATTACCCTGAACTTCTAAAGTATATTTCATACATTAGGGCAGAATTTCACTACTGCTACAACAGCAATGGGCAATCTCAAAGTTAGGGCACCACATGTGTGCCCTGTCCCACCCTCTCAAGCAAAGGTGAAGCCTGCTTAACCACATTCATCGCTCCTTTGTCATTATGTGAGAACACAAAGTGCACAACACAATTTAAAAAATTTCAGTAAAATGAAAAGTTCAGTAGAGCTGCTAAAAATAAATCCTAGATAAGTGAAGCAATTTGTTTAAACATAGTCTTAACTCATTTTTCTAAATCATGGACCATACCTATCTCTGCTTCTTTATAACAATGACTGGAACTTTCTAAGTCACACAGCTCTTGATGTTAAACCTAATATGTTGCTGTGCCTCCGTATCTGAAGTTTAACATGTTTGCTTATTATTTGATAGCACAACTCCTCTACGAATGTGAGGGAGAAGACCAATGCAGCATACTGAAATCTCTCTGGCTGCCAACCATGACTCAATTTAGTAAGCATCCGATAAAATTTCCACCAACAGACTGGTTTTAATTACATATATTAAATCAAGTCTGATTCTTTAAGAGGAATAACAGCTTGGTCACTGTTGGGATTTATATTAAAGCTTTGATTCAAATGAAGCCTTCCAGTATTTATTTCTAATAGACCACAGCAGTTTAATATACCCATAGGTATATTTCCTTATATTCAAAATGAACATGAACTTAAAGGCAGATGTATTTTTGAATCAACTTTAAGTTATAGAAAGACAAGTATTTGCAGTGGTAGGTTTATCCTTTGGAAAGAGAAAATTGCCCATCTTTCATTGCAGCAGAAACTATTTTTATTCTTCTTTCAAAACTATGAAATAAGTTACCTTGTATCTGCAAGATTATTTGGAACAATAAATTTGTTATAACTTTCTTCCCTCTCATAAAATTAATACTAAGGTCATCCTGGTTTGTCAAATAGAAAAATACAAGCATTTCCACAAATATGATTTTTTCCCCCTCAAATCCCTAAAGTACAAAGAACAAAACCTTCCCTTTAAAACATATGAATTACAGGAAATACAGCATACAGGTTTCACTGACCCTCACTACACATCGCATTGCTTAGAATCATAGAATCATTTTGGTTGGAAGAGACCCTTGGGATCATCGAATCCAACCGTCAGCCCTACTCTACAGGTTCTCCCCTACACCATATCCCTCAACACCACATCTAATCTACTCTTAAACACAGTCAGGGATGGCGACTCCACCACTTCCCTGGGCAGCCAATACCAGTGAGTGACCACTCTTTCTGTGAAGAATTTTTCCTAATGTCAAGCCTAAACCTACCCTGCTGCAGCTTGCAGCCCTTCCCCCTTGTTCTATTGCTAATTGCTCTTCAGAAGACACCAGCACCAACCTCTCCACAATGCCCTTTCAAGTAGCTGTAGAGAGTGATGAGGTCTCCTCTCAGCCTCCTCTTCCGCAAACTACACACAAGCTTCTCTTCCACACAAACTTCCACTTGTGTGGTTCTAACCATTCTCTCTCAGCTTACCCTTCTTTGGAATTTATGATCTCCATGAATCTACTAAAGATCATCAGGAATGAAATGCAGTATTCTTTCATTATCAGTCAGATGTATTTGGAAAGAAGAAATCAGGGACAAAAAAAGTCTAGAAATGGAAAGGTGGGATGAAAAAATGAAGGCAACCCTTTGTATGTGGTAAGGGCATTTTAGGCAGTGTCATGTATCTTACCTGATCTAAGACTCCACTAAGCTCACTTTATACAATTTAGACAAACTAAACCAAAATTAACAGCATGAACATTAACAGTAGTAGTGTAGAAAGGGATCAGGTGCAGATATGAGGGAGAGGGTCATAGAAATCCTGAACGTTAGCAGCCCTGACATTCCCATAGTTAAAGCTACACCTTTAAAACTTACAAATGTAAACAATGCCAGAAGGACATCAGAATCATCAATGGTTAATGCACAGAACTGTATTTTTGCACCATGCTAAATGCACTTTTTCCTTATCAAAAGCCTGTTCATGTACCTCCTACTGCCAGGACTAATGGCTGTTCTCACAGCCTTGCTTGCTAGTCCTAGTGGTGAACTCAAATGAGGAGCAAGTTGTAGTTACATGTGCTAAGATTAAAATTTCTGTCTTGAAAGATACCTGTAACCTCTGTACCTACAGAGATTAGCAAAATAGAATCAAAGTCTCTGATTTTGTTTACCAAAACCTGAACAAAAGTTTGTTATGGTCATCAGCAAGTTGCAAATTTGCAGTCCCAGAACCAACTGGCTATATTTCATTTTCCCTTTACAGAACTCAAACTAATTCCAAGTATCTGTCTGTTTTATTGGCAGAATAAGTAAAGTTTTGGGGTTTTCTTGTATCAGTGAAACATGAAAATATCAGTGAAATAAACAGAAATTTAAAAATTATCAGTGAAATACACTGGCAATACACGGATAAACCTGAAGTTAGAGCTGTTTTGCTGCATTTGTATATTGTTCATCTTTAAATGCCTCTCCACCCGTAGCAAAGTCCGACTTTGCTACCAGCTCCATTCCACTGACCAAAATGACATAATTGCCATCAGGTAGTTGGTTGTCACAAACAAACTGTTTCTCCCCTTGGTTTTGTTTTAATACATGAAACTGCAAGGTCCGAGCAGATAAGAGACCCTAAAGAATTAATAGTATAACAGTTAGTCTGAATATTTCATTTACAGCACCTTCTGAATGTCTTGCATAGCTACAATATTTTTTTTAGGTGGAACAAAATATGTATAGCTCATTTTTTATCCCCTTAGGTCATCAGGTGTCTTACCAATATGTCTACAGTAGTGCCCAGTTAAGACGTGCCTGTCAAATTAGTCTTTGTCTGAAAGTGCTGTTCTGACAAAACAGAAAATACAGCACGTTTTGCAGTGAAAAACTCCACAAGCCTAAATGTCGGTTTGTTTTCCCAGATGACAGTAACAGTCATTTTCTGAACAGCTTTGTTTAATAAGTTGTTGGTATTACTCCTCTGATTTCCAAGCTGCAGCTTTGAAGCAGCCAGAGCAGTTTCCAACGCACTGCTACATCCTCCCGTGAGGAGCTGCTTATTAAGCAGACCACAAACCGCATCTGCTCTGGTTTTGGGTTTTGAGTAGTCTCAAGGTGCAGGCCCAAGGCAACGTACCTTCCACCTGTCTAAGCTTTGTCACAGCAGAGCCAAGGATAACTATGGCCTCACCTACATCAGGGAGTCATACCCTTCTCCTCAAGAGTCCAGGTGCTTGTGGAAGCAACATCACCACCTTACACACTTGCCACAGCAATCACATAAACATCCAGAGCAACCTTAACATCCAATGTCATAACTGATCCACATGTGTTATTTATCTATAGCTGCATCCCATTGTTAGGACATGCAAAACAACTTCTTCCCTCCCTTCTACTGTTGTTTTCTAATCTAATTTGCAGACACATAGTTACTCAAGGAGCATATAAGATATATGGTATCTGTTTCACTGTTACCACTGAAGCAAGAGATGAGATTCAGTGCTGGTTCATCTTGCTTGTAACAGCCTCATGGTCAGCCTTCCTTCAGCCTTACTGACTATGCAGAAGGATGGCAGCATAAATCCCTGTGACTCCAAATGAGGACTGAGTAACTGCATATTGGGATGGTTGGAGCACAATCCTGTTCCCTTTCAAAAGCTGAAGTCTGCAGGCAAAGGTGGTGGCAAAGGGCTTTCAGAGCTATAGACATTCACGTTTCTCCTTCCCCTGTGGGAACGCAAATATGAAAAATTCTGTCCTGCTCCAAATACAGAGTCTGAATGACCTCAATAAAGAAAATCCATTCAATCTTCTCCACTTACCCTGAAATAGGAGCTTAGATACCAGTAAATAAATGCACAAACTAATAATATTCAGCATTAGCTCAGTGATCAAGTGTCTCACCATTGTTTAAAAAACACTGATCCTGTGCCTCCCTACAGAGAGGGAAGAATAAACATGACTAGTCACACACTCAAAGTGCAGAAAACCCACTGGCATCCAGTACGCAGAAAGACGAAGGTCCGATTCATCATGAAAATGTTCTCTGAAAACTCAACAAAGGATACAAGACCAAAAAAGACAAAAATAGTGGTATTTCAAAAGTTGTCCCCTAAAGACACTTTCCTGTTTTCATGGCAGTAGACTGTAGAGTCCAAAACTGTGTAATTTTAATGTTACTTTAAAAACAATAATAAAACAAACCACAAAGCAAACAAACAAAAAGCCTTCACAAGGATAAAAATTCAACACGATACCCAAATGGAGGCATTCAGGCCTCACCAAGCTGTCAACATATTAGAGCCACTGTGCGAGACATTGCTGATACTGTGGCAGAAGTGAAGAAACATTTTTTCACCTCCTACACAGCTATGACATATCCCTAAAAAAGAACTCTGTATGCCACAATCTATTGGACTCAGGATGAAAGTTGCGCCATTAGTCCTCTGGTGTCACATCTGAACTGCTTTGGAAAATAAACAGCATGCACCCAAATTGTTCCTGTGTAACAGCACACATCTATCTGGACATTAACTGGAAAAAACACCATTATATATAAAAACTATTACGCAATCCAAAACTACCTGCATCTCATAAAAATAGAGTAAATATAATAAAAATAAAGAGCAAATAGTTAAAGACTGTTTCTGTGTCAGGTCTTGTCTGTAGTAGTCTGAGCCATCCTTGATATGCTTAGTGGTAACAAAAATACCTAAAAAGAAGGAAAACCTTTTTTCTGCTTCAGGCTCCAAATATGGCTGGTTTCCCTACTGTAATTAGGAACTGAAGCTAATCATAATACTTACATAAGTAAGAAGTCTGAATTCAAAGATACTGCTCCAAACAACAATTATGTCCCAGATGGATATTAATATCACGACAGAAAATAAAAAGTTAAAAACTACATTACCTTTACAAGTCAATTTAATCTAAAAGTACTTACATCTCTAGTCAGGTTGCTGAGGTGCGTTCAACTTGCCCTTCCCGTACCTTACCAAGACTGAATTTTCTTAAAGTTTAGCCAAAAAAACAAAAACAGGGAATGCTTTTGGAATAACAGCATCAGCAATTTACTGGTAATGCATTCTTAACTACTTATACTTAATTACTTATACTCCACCCTTATAATACTTAAAGACTTATGAGCCAAGAGCAGAAAACAGGTTTATCTTCCTTACATCCCTCCCTATATTTAAAAAAACATGCCAACTGTGAAAACCAAAATACGAATACTGTGTGAAGTTGGTAACGAGCTGACAAAATTACAGTTAAGAACCTCTATGTGTAAACGGGTTTTTTTTAAGATAAGATTCACTATTTCTCATACTGGTATTCACAAGTTCCTCATGCTTGCACCACTTGGGCTGCTTAAACCATGAGGTTTTCCAGCTGTTATTATTGGAGCTCTGCAAGGGGAGATTTTTAGTTAAGTCAGATCCTGAATTTTTGACTGTTTACCCATGACAAGCTTCGAGTAGGATCTGCCCACTGACATCCAATGATTTAGAAAGCTGCCTCAGTAACTCGGCAGAAATGTTTACTTATACCACAAGTTCATTTCAGCTATTATGTTTGCAACATAAAACCCTGGTAAACAGGGTGATGATCAATTGATTGAATTGTACTGAATATGATAAGTGGCACTGACATGGCCATTGGCTTGATCCTGCCACTTTGTCATCTCAATAAGGAGACATAAATGACTATTTATACCTTACTCATAACTACAACTAGATTATTCAGGGTCAACATACACTGATTTTAGTAGCTTTTAACTGTAGCTTTAACTTATCAGAAAAACCTGATGAGTTTTTGTTTCTATGCTGTTAAAAGACACACTTTTGGGACAAAAATTTTTGAGTTTATGTCTCTGATATACCTATTTGTAAGTACGGGACTGGAGAGTATGGCTAAAGGGAATGGATTTTTTTTCTTTCTTTCTGTGGTTTGGAGTCAATTCTCTTATCTCTCCAGTGACATTCAATATTTCCAAAGAAAGATGGTTGTTTACTAGCAACATTCAGAGTTTTCCAAATGCCACAGTTCATGTAAGTTTGAGCCATCCCTTTATTTTGATTTAATTACACACACAACTTTTTTGCTCATTTTACATAGACGTTACAACAGACTACTTTTTATATGGAGCATTACCTATCAATGTTACAAAGATTTCCAGAATCATGTGCATTACGTCAAAAGATCTGTTTTTAGGGTAGCAACATCGCAACCTCACAGTTATTTAGCACATATAAGCTCCTTAGACAACAGAATTTAATGAATAAATTTACATCTACAAAAAGACTAAGATGCTAAATTTCTTACTTGGACACAAATTGCAAAATTGGGGACATCTGACCTTTAGAGCTGAAAATTAGAAAGTTGTACCACCTTTTCCTTAAATAATGCCACAAAAAATAATTACTGAGGCTCTATGGAAGCAGGCGTCTCATTTGTTTTAGCAAAAGTCTATGGACACAGGAACTGGAACCTCAGGTATTTCTACTTTGTCAGAAAACAAAAATATAACTGAAAGTAATAATGAAGTGGAATTTAAAAGAAAGAAAGATAGATATAAAAAACTTTTTCATTGTCCAGACTGTTACTTTAAGCAAACCAAAACTTTGCTAGTAAAGGAGTTAAGACTACAGCCTTAAATTTTTAATATTTATACAAATGTATAAATTATCTGTGCACCAG
>VZTM01022953.1:0-29827 GCA_013400555.1 Jacana jacana | reverse complement strand
CTTGCAAAGGAATTGCATTTGACTTATTTCAATAGCCTTGCTACTGTATTATTCATTGTTCTTACTATTTTTCTTTCTAGAAAAAAATATTTGTAGAGAATTTAGGATTGCTAAATAAGCTAGTCCACTCCATGTTTATTACTCTTCTTTCATTCTGGGTTTTTTATGGTTGTATAACATTGCATTCTTAGTTGGAGGGGAAAATCTGTTACTACATCTAAATCATCTTCGCCCATGCTTCCAGCTTCCCTTTCAGAACTCTATTAATAATTTTTGTTTCCCATATGCACTTTATGTTTCACATATGCACATTTTTGCCCGAAGCAAACTCTTCTCAGTGTTTATTTTTGGTGTATGTCCAACATTACTGTAATCCAGTTACAGCTATTTGTGCTAGTAGAATATCAGCTAAATCTATTTGCTCCATTTTGTCATGCCTACTTAATATTTTAAAAAGAAAATTAGTGAGATTTTTCCACAACAGCATTGGGTCAAACACAGTTCACAAAGTGCACTGTACAGTATTCAGTTTTGCTTCGCGCAGCATTTATTATCAAATTAGGGTGACAGTCGGGCATGTGGATTTGAGCCATGTGTTAACCCGAGTTCATGCAGAAGTGTGTGCCATCCTGGCTGATACAATGGTTCCATTACAGCTGATGAAATCACATTATCTTTGGAATCCATTTTACCATGTTGTCACGTATACATCCCATATTTAGGTTGTTTTGTCTCACAGGCAGTGTCAAACCTTAAATAAAAACATGGACAGTTAAAATATTTATTAATATAAATAATTTATTTATGGATTTTTTAAGTATGAAGTAGCCTGGTAATGTCAGTTAGGTTCAGGGCAAGTTCAGTGGTGTCAAATTCTTCGGAAAAACACTTTTTCCATATTCTTATAAGAGGCTATTTCACATATAGTGTTTTAACAGAGTATGAATAAATGTTCCGGTCCAGAGGATATCTTTGCAGTTCTGCATTTTCCTAGTTGAGGTATAGTAAGGTTGCTAAAAGGTCTGGACTTTAAAATACAAGACCACGAAGGTTTGTGATCAACATTTTAGTGCTCTGGTACAGGTGACTTGGGCTGATATTATTAGTGTAGAGGTGTGTCTGCTGACAAAATTCTTTCCACTCCCCAGCCATGTTGCATTTGTCTTTAGGGTTTGTTGTTTTTTTTTAGTGGCCTTTTTAACATTTAGATGTGAACTTTTTTTGACTTCTGCAATTACCCAGATTTCTCCAATTAGCTTTGAAAGACATATTTAAAGTATTTATTTCAGATTCTGACTGGGGATTTGGGAAAGCTGCAATAGTTCTGAAGTGAAGCGGGTAGCTTGCTACGTGAAAAAAAAAGCTGATGGTCTTAAGCTGATGGACACTGCTAATACAGGTCAATGATGATGAAAATTAATTTGTCCTTGTTAGTGTTTTGTTTTTTTTTAAAAAAAATATGTTATATAAAGAATCACATTATTGGTTTATATATGATTTATAGCATCAATTAACAGTAATTTATTTCTTACACAGAGGTAATCCTGCTGGAAACGATGCAATAATGATTTGGATTATTTTCTTGTAGATAAGTTTTTAGGTGCTCATGGTTGAGTTACCCTTGAGCACTGAAGGAAAGCAGCTTTCTGCACAGCTCGCACACCGTCACTCCTCATGCTTGAGTAAAATTGGAAAAAACATGGATTCAGTCTCATGTATCTTTACATTTACTTTACATGTAGCAGTGACTGCCCTGTAGACTCCCTTAGCTCAGATTTTTCGTTGCTGTACCTGCAATTCACAAGTGCATTAATATTTGTTTTTTAAACATGAAGTGACCTTAGCTGTATGCAAAGCTGTGGGAGTTATTGCAGTTGGGACTTGTTATGTGAGAGGACAGGGCAAGGTCTATGATTTCGGTTTTTCCAGCAAAATTCTGATTACACCTAACATTATAACGTGATTGTAGATAATTTGGGACTAGTACCTTGAATGAAAATACAATTAAAACTGGTGTTAGTTTTGCATGCAACAACTTGAATTACAGTGTTGTCAAAATATTTTTCCACTGCTAGAGCATTGCCATAATTTTTCATTAAGAATCGCTGCCAGGTTGTATCGTTATGTGTTTTAGCAATGTCTAAGCTTTGAGGAATTTTAATTTAGCAATTTTGGAGGGATTACATAATCGTCTTAATGCAACAAAGCATTTGTAAAAATTCATTTGTCTCATTTCAACATACATTCACAGATAGTCATAGTTGTCTCTTTGTCTCTGAAATCTTTAAAAGTAAACTTGCTTTACTCTTTGGACTGGTAAAACTATGCATAAAGCTTATGAATTCTGTTTAATTTTTATGCACTTAAATCCTAGTTGAACACCAATAGACATGAAAGGATTCTGTTGTTCAGTCCTGTATTTGTTTTTAGAAATCAATTGGTTATTTTCTATGACTAAAAGTATCCAAGACAGGCTTCAGTTAAAAGAAAATCTCAAAAAAATATTGGTATATAGGGGTCCAAGATCCAGTGCATCTTAAGGGGCTAAAGACTTAGTCACGCGAGACTGGGGTATATCCCTGAGCCTCTCCACATGTGTGAAAGAGCCAGCCCAGACTTTGTGCATTTCACACCCCTGTTACATCTATGAGAAGAGGGAAAACAATAAAGACTGTGGGAAAATTTAAGAAAAATGCATTGTATTTAATAATTTAAAAATTTAGTAATAAAAACCCAAAAGGGGATTTACAGAAAACTCTGTCTGAAATGCTATTGACAAAGACCAAAGAATTTGTAAAGGGTGAATTTAGAGGAGAAAATGATAGATCAATCATAAACTTGAATACCTATATGCAAATAAATACATTCCTATCTCTACAAATAAGCTGGGGAAGATTTCTTATTTTGTTGCTTAGCTCTTTTCTAAGGGGCTAGATTTTTAAAATTAGTCTTTGCTCTCTTTCCATTACCTTTATGTCCATTAGTACATACCAAGATTTATGGTAGGGTTTAGCATTTAGGGCAGATAACATTCTGCCTGAGCTTGTCACTTGCATCCTCTGATGCAATTTTGTTGACAAGGTCTTTTCAGGCATGCAGGGAAAAGGAAAACGCTCCTGTGTCTGTTTTGATCGTTGGCAAAGGGGTATTCCTTTTCAGGAGTTTGTCAGGATGCTATTTCCACAAGGAAGCACTTTGCCTGTAAAGCTTGCACATAGAAATCTGCTTCAGCAGGGTGCCTGCAAGTTGTGTCGAGGCCAGTTAGAAAAAAGACTAAATCTTCCTGAAAATGGCAAGGGCAGTTTTTGGTTTGGTTTAGTGGTGCGGTAGGTTTGGGTTTGGTTTTTTTTTGTTGTTTGGTTTGTTTGGGGGATTATGTCTTTTTTTTTTTTGGAGGGTTTTTTCTTTGCTTGTTTTTTTTGTTTGTTTGTTTGTTTGTTTTTTCCCCTGCCGTGGTTTGTCATCCAGAAAGGGATGCAGGCTCGCGTCCCAGCCACGCAGAGCATTGATTGCTTCTGCCTGCAGCGGGGATGCTGTCAAGTCGCTGCGCGAGTGGAGTCCGGTATTGACACAGAGCTGCCGGCCAGCAGCTCCTGCTGCGCCCCGCTCCCGCCATGCCCTGCCGCTGACTGCTGCCAAAGGGGGCTGGAGAGGCCCCGGCAAAGGACCTGACGGCTGGGAGGAGAAGCACTCGCCTGCAAACTGGCCAAAGGAAGCCCTGGGTGCGCCATGCACGCACACCTTCCCAAGCAGCACAGCTGCGGCAGGGGGTCCGAGGGGTCGGATGCCGGCAGGAGCCTGCCTCCCCTAGCGAGGGATGCCCACTGCGCTTGTCGTTGGCACCAGCATCCTCCGGGGCTCCAGTATAGCTCCCAGGCGCATCCCTCTTGGGGACCTGGGGGTGCCAGCCAGAGCAGGAGCAAGTTTGTCCCTCTGTGGGACACTGTGCGGAAGAGCCCCCATAAATCCCCAGCCACTCCACAGGGCAGCCCGGGGGAGTGGTGGTCAGAGTGCGCCTGTGCCCACGGCTGGTCCCCCCAGGTGCAGGTGAGCCGATTCTTCACTCTCCAAGCGACTTAGAGGATGCTCCAGGGAAAGAAAGTGAGGTTTGGTGGTGTCGGCAACTTCTTGTGCTGTCTTGATTTGTGTTTAGTGGTGCCTTCTGGAAAAATTATATGCAAAGGCGAGCTGTCGGTTGGTGATGTCTATTGTTTGAATATTGATTCTGTGTGGCCTGTGGAAATTGTGGGGTAACTCTTGGAAGGGTTTTCTTGTTGAAATGTTTTGGTTTCCACCTCCAGGTTCTATAAACTTTGTATTCCATTGTGTGGTGTAAAGAAAGGATGTGTTTATTCCCCACCGCCCAACCCCCCCAAGTAGTGGATTTTTTCTGCTTCTGTAAACAGTTTTCAAATATTGCATGAAGTTAATAAGGATATTTTAAATAGAGAAAATAGTACAGGGTGGTGCAGATCTATTAATAAGAGAAAGCGTGACCTGGTTTTCCTTTTTTGAACTTCAAATGTATTGAAATCTTTAATAAATATGAAATGTCTGTTTAACTTTCATAAATGTATAGATTTTTATTTAATGGCAAGGCTGTGTATTTAAAATACAAAACCAAGCAAGGTCTAGGATATGTACAGATACCTGTGAGCAATTAGACTGAGAGTGATTACACACCAGATAACCCAGGACTGTGAAAGAGAAATCACAGTGACACTCATATGATGGTTAAAAAGGATTAACACTTTCTCCACTGATGCAGGTTTTCATTTCTCCCTGAGAAGACTTGAAGAGGTTCCAAATCTTTGTATTATTTCAACACCAAATCCTTTTGCCATAATTTCACACTGAAAAAAAAAGGCAGAATTTAATGTTGAAATAGGATTTTGAGATACGTTTACTTACTAAAATAGTATACACTAGAGTTCAACTAGCCTTAGCCCACATTGAACGTGTGCACCCTCTCCAGAGATTAAATCAATTCTCTGATGGAAATGGTTTTAATATATTTTCACTGAACAGAAAAGCAATAAGGTAAAGGATTGTCAGATAGTGTAGCTGTACTTTATCTTGTCTTATGGTCTAAAAAAGTGATGTTTTGTTGACTGAAGGTGATTGTTTTATATAAAAAGCTTCCTTTTTTTGCCTCAAATCTATTACCTAGTGGAAAAAAGTAAGCTTTCTGATATATTTTGGAGTAACCAAAATTCTGCATGTGACTACAGTATATACATTTTCTCTCATAATCAAAGCACATACAACTATTTATGCCAGAATAAAGCCAATATTAATATAACATATAAAAGACAGAACTAGACTTTTTCTAATTTTAATTCTAAAAAGGTCTAACCATTTTCTTAGGCTCTGAAGATTTTTCTTTTGGAAAATTTTGAAGGAAAAAAATAATGTAAAGGAAAGAGTTCCTGCATTTTCAAAAGTATAGAATTTATAAAGAAAAAATGAAGGATAAATAAATAAATAAATAATAGTCACTTTAAGACTAATAAAGTTATCTAAGTTATAGATGTACTGTAAAGTTCAGTATTTTCAGTGCCATTGTAATGACATCCACTTGTGTTTGGATGATGTTCAGGTGTATGTACTTTCTTATATTCAGTTTTGAAGTCTGCAGTGCAAAGTTTGTTTACTGTACGTTCTTAATGCCAACTGCCTTATTCTGTTTAGCAAAAATCCCTTTCTTGGCTTCTGCCTATAATTAATCAACCTTCCATCACCACAACCGCTGTTCTGTGCCTAGAGATGGCCCGATGTATCACTTTGGCAAGTGCTGGGTGGTCATTATGTCATAGAATTGTGACATATTTTGTTTCAAATAATAACCTGTCTTTTTTAGTCTGTGCAAAGTAAGCATTGTGCAAGCTATGGGAAGAAAGGAGTGTGGGATATGCATGTGTGTGCCTGTGCGTCTATATTGCTGTATGTACACACGCTTTGACAATCAGTTTATCAGTTACATTACATAGATGCAACATGGGACAACATAATGGAGCTTTAGGAATCCAAGTTGAAGTCAGTGATATTTTCTGAGGGCTATGTTGACGGGGAAAAGTGTGGTCTTTCTCACCAAACTAAGCAGCAGTAGCGAAATGGTTATATTTGGTAGCCTAAAAAAAAGTAGAAAATGTATTTCAAATTTTCATCTTATGTGTAGGTGTGATAATAAATGAGCTAGTGACAGCTTCAAATATGGAGGTTGTTGATTCTTTTTGTAAAGTTCTGAGCAGATTTTTCTTCTGCTTGACCTTTTTGGTAAAGACCACATTCTTCAAACATGGGGAAGACACAGCACTTTGGAAAAACTGCTTCTCAATTAGTACTGTAGCGCCAAATTTAATGCACAGGTCCTTAATTCCTAGAGTGTGTACCAGACAGCTGTTAGTAATGGACACTTTGTCATCCTGACCATGATAATAGTGTTTATTTTTATTACTGAGAACATGGATGTATTTTCTTTACCAGTTCCTCCTCCTTTAGTATGTCAGCGCAAAGAATGGCACTCTGGTATTATTAATATTTTAACTGTCTCAGAAATTCTGCTTTGCTAGCCTGAATGTTTGTGCTTGCTCATAGTTTCACACTGAGTTGCAGGTAGAAAAATGCTCTCTACATTTCCACATAGAAATTCATTTGGAATTACAAAAAAATCTCAACCCTCTAAGTTTTGGAAGCGAGTTGAAGAACGTTAAATAGAAATTTGATTCTGAGACCTAATTTGTTTGTTTATTTCCAGTCTTTTTTGACAAACTCATTTATAGTTCTGTTTCCTTTTTTGGTTTTGTTTGTTTGTTTGTTTGTTTGTTTGTTTTTGTTGTTTGTTTGTTTTGTTGTTGTTGTTGTTGTTGTTTTTAAATAAAGTAGATTCATAGGAAGCTGAATATGGCCCTTTTTTTGCCTGGAAATTGTTTCTCCACAGCGTACTGGCAGACTCTGTCACTGTTAGTATCATGGAATCACATACTTTGTGTGATTCACTCTGTGATTTCACATCTAAGGTCATGTTATGCAAGATCTCAGCAAACTATTATTTTTTGGGGGGGTGAGGGGGTGGGGAACTACATCCATTCTAATACTGGATGTAGTTTGTAACACTGGCTGAATTTTCCCTGTTGGCACATAGAGACTATTGGAACATACCATCTACCAATTAGATTAGAAATGTATAACATGCATAAGTGCAGGTGTGCAATGAAGAGCTATCGTTTGAGCAGAAGGGACAGAGGGAGAGGAGTCTGTATTACCCTGATTATAGATGGAAGAGGAAATTGCAGAGATTGAGCTGCTGTTTTAAGAAGTCCAAGGTATAAATTTTACTTCATCCAGTGTCTATGACAGAGGGCCTTCTCTAAACACCTTTCCAATATGTGTGACTGCACTTTTTCAGATCCTAGAGCTCAGTATTATTCTGTTAAAGGGGAAGGAAGACATAGAAGTGGATTTCCATATTTGGCAGTCTCCCAGTCCAGAAGACAATATTGGACACCACTTTAATTCAACTAACTCTATTTGCTATTTAATTTTTGGCCCTACTATTTTGAAATATTCTCAAGGAAACGCATCTTATATCAGGTAGTGTAGTATCCTATCATCTGCAAAAATGCATACGTGTGTTTTATTTCAAAAATTTACATATAAATGTAAATTTTCACATATTTTTAAATAGTTTACTATCAGCATCAGCTTTGATGAATTTGGGGGGTTGGTTGTTTTTTTTTTTTCCAGCAGTATCAGAACAAAGTTTGTGGGGTTTTTTTCAGTAAGTGTCTTTTAAAAAAATGGGCTTTTTCTTTACTTGGTAGAGAGGCTTGTGATCTAAACCCCGGTTTATAGATGTGACATGACTTAAAAATGGCAGTGAATAGCTGAATTCTGAAGTATCAGCTGAGAATAGTGTTTTTTCTTTGAGGGCCTTTGGTGCTGGTGCTGAAATTTCAGTCCATCATTTGAGAGTTCTTTGCGTTATGAGATGAGGTGAGAGCTGGCTTCAAGGCATTCTGCTACAGTAATAAAGCAGAAGGGCAGAAGGTCTATTCCAAGAGACATGGGCTCTCCTAACAGTAAAAAGAAATTATTTGTCATGAGTTGTGTTTTTGAAAGCTTAGATCACTCCTTTCAGGTTTGCAAATGCCCACATGCAACTGGCCACTCTTCTGTCAGGTCTCTCCTGGCAATGGAGGTATGGAGAGCTATTTTAGTTAGCTAAGGGAGATCTTTTCACTCTAATTTACTATTTTCAAGTACAAGTAAACTGGCAACTAAATCAGAGTCAAATAATGCTGTTTATTTGGATTTTAAACATTTTTTCCCTATTTTAAGCTTCAAGACTAGTGAGAGCTAGATACCATAAGTTGAGAGTTGTATCTTAATTCAGCATCTTGCCTTCAATGGATCGTTGTGCTGCCTTTACAGAAGTTAACTCGTTTGTACATCCTTTAAGTGACAGCTGCACAGATTGCAGACAGTGTTTTCTGCAGAAACACAAAAGCTGTTGGTGTGTTCTTTTGCAAGATGAGTAATATTTTGCTAACGATTCCTGTATCCTGTTCCACTGACTGACGGAGGACTTGGAGAAGTCTATAGCTTTCTGGGTGATATTCGTATCTGACTCTCTCCCAGGACAGCTGCTTTATAAAACATTATGCTTTTACATTCATGTTTAACCAATTTCTTCTACCAAAACCAGGAAAGCATTGTTAATAATTAAATCATAGCATTTAGGTTATATTAGGCATAAAAAAACCCACAAGACCAGGCTGGATAGGGCTTTGAGCAACCTGCTCTAGTGGGAGATGGCCCTGCCCATGGCAGGGGGATTGGAACTTGGCGATCTTTACAGTCTGTTCCAGCCCAAACCATTGTATGATAAAAAGGAAGGCAAAAATTAGACTTTGAGTCCCCTACACTTGAGGTCAGCAATCTCATTAGTGGTGTAAGGAACATTCCCGGTTAGAAGAAACATGAAATATTGCGTATTTGTTCAGAAATACAGTTTCCTTAATGTAATGGATGTTCATGCGATTCTGATTTGAGTCTCTTGAGGTTCAACAAAAGCAAGTGCAGGGTTCTGCACCTGGGCCAGAACAATCCTTACTCTCAATACAGACTAGGGGGTGAGGTATTCGAAAGCAGCCNCTTACTCTCAATACAGACTAGGGGGTGAGGTATTCGAAAGCAGCCCTGAGGAAAGGGACTTGGGGGAGCTGATGGATGAGAAGCTGGACATGAGCAGGTAGTGTGCATTTGCAGCCCAGAAGGCCAATCACATCCTGGCTGCATCAAAAGGTGCATTGTCAGCAGATCCAGAGAGGTGATTCTGCCACTTTGCTCTGGTGAGACCTCACCTGGAGTACTGTGTGCAGGTCTGGAGCCCTCAAGATAGGAAGAACATGGACCTGATGGAGCAGGTCCAGAGGAGGTGCCACAAAAATGATCATGGCATTGGAGCACCTTTTCTATGAAGACAGGCTGAGGGAGCTGGGGTTGTTCAGCCTGGAGAAGAGGAGGCTCTGGGGAGACCCCATAGCAGTCTTCCAGTAGCTGAAGGGGGCCTACAGAAAGGCTGGGGAGGGTCTGTTTACAAAGGCCTGCAGTGACAGCACGAGAGGCAGTGGCTTCAAGCTGGAGAAGAGCAGATTTAGATTGGATATTAAGAATAAGTTCTTTGCCATGAGGGTAGTGGACCACTGGAACAGGTTGCCCAGGGAGGTTGTTGAGGCCCTTTCCCTGGATATAATCAAAGTGAGGCTCAAAAAGGCCCTGGGCAACCTTGTCTAGTTGGGGGTGGCTCTGATGACTGCAGGGAGGTTGGACCCTAGAGGTCCCTTCCAGCTTGGACCATTCTGTTATTCTATGATTTGAAAGATGAACATGGTATGTCATGAAAAGACCAGAAACTAAACATGCTGAGACACATTTGGACTTTCTCTATAACATTCAGGTTTAATAAAAAGGGAAAAAGAAAACCCCGGCACTAGTCATGAGACATTGTGCTCTGCAGACTTGGGAATTTGGAAATCATCTTTTCTAGATTTTTTCACCAAGTCTCAAGGGCTCATTCAGTGACCTCTGCCTGGATTGATAATGTAGCATTGCTTGCAAAGGCCACTGGGAGTAAAAGAAAAGTGGATTTTTTGTTGTTGTTTTTGTATAATTTTCTGTCTCCTTCTATGAATTTATCAGGTCTTTCATCAGTGTTAATACTTTTGATAATATATTGTTTTAAGTGGTAGCAAAAGCAGTTAGGGAATAGGGGGGTTACACAGATCATGAAAGTATCTGTGTGCAAGATGTTCTATATTTTCATTTAAATACTGAAAAGGATAAATAAATGCTATGTACTGAACTAACCAATGCTCATAGTGATTTGTAGTTTATCTATACACATTTTGGCTCCTGCTGATCGTTCAGTCTTAAATATGTTAATGCTTAATTTGCATGATTTGTTGCACCATATTTAGATTTGCATTTAATTAATCCCATGTTTCAAAGTTTCTCCTCCTAGCTGCCTCAAGAAGCCAAGAACATTTTCTCCCCTTGACATATAATTTGGCTTCTGGGATTTTCAGGGGGGATAAAAGGGGGCATGGGAAGAGAATTGTAGAATTTGGAAGGAGACTGTTTATAGCGTTGGTAATTGGCCAGAACTGCACAAGTGCTCTGATAATCCTCCTGCTATTGATAAATTTCTCTGTTACTTGGCATGTGTATTCACCCACAGATAAACTCTTCATCATATTTGAGAACAGAAGGGCATTTCCCTAGGATGAAACTGGCAGAGCCCAAAAGGATTAAAAAATTTTTTTCTTCCCCTTCCCCAACATTTTTTATATAATATATAGTAATATATATAAATATATATTAAAATATTTATATATTATATATATTAGTCTGCCACAAATTCCACTCTTTGGAATATACAGGCACTTTCACCTAACAAGCTCTTTACCATCATAGGAACCTAAACCACAGGAAAGTCTTTGATCTGTCCTGTATTACTCTGATGACACACAACACAGTAAGATTTTGGCAGGCTGAAAGTGTTTGTTTTGTTCAGCCTAGAGAGGAGACCCCGGGAAGACTTTATAGCAGCTTTCCAGTATCTGAAGGGAGCCTACAAGAAAGCTGCAGAGAGACTTTTCACAAGGGCATGTAGTGATCGTATGAGGAGTGATGGCTTCAAAATGAAAGAGAAGAGATTTAGATTAGATACCAGGAAGAAATTCTTTCCTGTGAGGGTGGTGAGATGCTGGAACAAGTTGCCCAGAGAAGCTGTGGCTGCCCCATCCCTGGAGGTGTTCAAGGCTGGATCGAGCTTTGAGCAACCTAGTCTAAGTGGGAGGCGTCCCTGCCCATGGCATGGGGATTGGAACTCAATGACTTTTAAGGTCATTTAACCCAAACTGTTGTATGATTCTATAATTTTAGTCTTCCCATCTCTTACACTTGCACATGAGGTTACAGGTTGCTGGAGCTCTTCTGTTGCCTGTCAACAGGAATGAGAGGCTGGATGCTTTCTGGACTAAAGGGAAAACAAAAAAGAAAAAAAAAAAAAAGAAGGGATTACCTCATGTTTTGCTTAAGATGACAGGAATAAGAGTTGATAACCCTGGTAGAGCTTTCTGTCTAATGTTTAGCTACATTTAAATTAGGTGTTCAAAAATGCAAAACCTTTGCAGCAACTCAACAAGATGGTTTCGTTCTACTCAAAACAAAATAAATGGAGGATGCATGCCAGTTTATCAGGCAGTTTATTTTACCATTGCTGAGCAATGGCTAGGGTTAAGACAGAATTTGTCTCAGCTATTTTGGCATGACCTGAAGACACAACCTGAAAATTTATTTCTGTTTTGGAAATGGCTATCTCTACTGTTCTAAGGTATTTGAATCAACTGTGAAAATGTCAGAGTTCCCCACCAAAAAACCTAAAGGGAGTTTCTGGTTGCAGTATTGACAGGTTTTACAAAGTTTGCCAATTGAGCTCTCTGTTTCCCCAAGTCTGCATGTGGCTTTTGGATGAAGAAAAATAAAGCCAACAAAGAATTATGGATTAAATTACTTGGCTTTTAGGAACTGTGTTTGCTTTGAAATAAGCCAAGGATTGTTACAATAGAGTTTATAAATTAAATAATATATATTAATTTACCTTTTGTAGAAGTTAAATTAACTGTTGCAGTTAATCAGATGAATCAGCACAATGGTCACCTAATTTCAAAACCTTCCATTGTTTTGAGAGTTAGAAATATGGGGAACAAAAAGGACTTCTTTAGGTATTCAAAATACAGGTTCTGTACTATCTAAAATGAACATCTGAAAAACAAACAAAATAATCCTTTTTGTAAATTCCAATTCTGGTATAATCTTTCTTTTAAGCCCCAGGAGCCAGCTATGAATGCAGTACAAAATCCAGTTTAGCAAAATAACATCTGGGTTTGGTTTAAGATATATTGTACTTTTAATATGGAGTTTTACCTTTCTGATTAAGTATTTGCACAAGGGGAAGCAGGTTACTTCAGCAGCTGAAATTGCTCATATAATTGGTCAAATAGAACATCAGACAAATGATTTTCATGATTTTCATTATGCATTTCAAATGAGAGCAGCATGGAGTAGTGCCACAGGCTTCCAGTTACTGGCATAGCAGAGCAGCTGTGCTGCACCCAGATACGAAAACAGTTAAACAGAGTCTTTTAAGACTCCTTTTTTACATTTGTTTTGCTTTTAAATTCTGATCACTTCCTTCACACTGAACTGGTATTTGTTGCATTCACGATCACAGAAGCTTTTGCTATTTACCTGGGTGCTGGTTTGTCCAAGTCTTTACGTTGCAGTTCATCGCTCACCTGATAGCTGAGCACAGTAAATATTTACTGAAAATGTGAGTAAACTTTAAGCTCTGGTTTTACTTTTCTTCATTCTGTAGGGTCTATTTTGTGAAAGACGTGGTTTTGACAGCTTTGTGAAGGAGAAATACAGCTGTGCTCCACTTAAGAGTGGCTGCCAGAGAAGCAGGGTCCCAGCCCTACAGTTTGCTTCCTTCATGGTGCTGCTTTGTAGAATTGTGTACTGAGCTCGGGGACCCAATGTGCCAGAAGCTTAATCCAGAAAAAGACCAAAGGTGTTTGAGAGACCTGTTTCATGGCCCAGCTTGATGTCCACTGGCACAGCTTCCAGCGCCAGCACAAGGCTGAGAGCAGAAGCGTGTGACAAGGGACGTGCCCCAGAAGATAGCGCGCAGCTGCCTCTCTCGAGGGTAGTCACACTTAATGTGCCATCTGATGTGTCTGTTTGGGTTTTGACAACACAATAGCGCTTGAAGGCCTCCCTTGTGCTAAGTGCAGAAACTTGTATCAAGCTCTGTGCTTCCTCCAAGAACTTGGACAAAATGATGTTTCACTTGGGAAACTGAGAGTTTCAGGGATGCCTTATCCTCTTTCCCTTTTGTTCTCACTTTCTGTTCTGCAGACACATCTGGGTTCTCCCAAAATTGATCCATCTTGCAGTCAGGAGTACAGCAAAAAAGAGTCAGTTGTTGCAACTGAATTTAGCTTAACTTAGGAAGCCAGGCAGCCAGACTGGAACAGGCAAATAACAGATATTTAATAGGTATTTAATAAAAAAGCAGAAAAAAAATTCAGAGCCCTGCTCTCTCATTCTTTCTGGGGCTGATGTTGTCATGTTTCTTACCATCTTCTGGACTGTCTTTGGTCTTTGTACACCACTGATGTGCCCAAGCATAGGTTTAGAGGCAAGTGCTTTAACCCCATAGAAAAGACACTTCTCTATTGTTTTATTTTCCGTCAGCCTACTCTCAAACACAACTTTTTTAGCAATGTTAGCAAGACACAGTTTAAAAAATAACACAAGAAAAACCCAACCAACCAACCAACCACAGTTATTAAAACTTACGCTATGTAGTGCTGGAATACACATCTTCCATGAATATGGCTGTGTCCCTGTAAAGCAGCTTTCTTAGGTAGCTGCCGTTCCTGCCTGATCAATAAAATCATAGAATTATTCATTCAGGTTGGAAAAGACCCTTGGGATCATCGAGTCCAACCATCAGCCCTACTCTACAAAGATCTCACTCCTATGACATAAATTCTTTTCCATTTTTAAATTGTATGTATAAAAATACAAAAAAGGGTAACATTGAATATGCATATTTATAGTTTACAAGACTTTTATACATTCATATTTTAATACATCTAATGTTTTAATACATTTATAGGTAAATCATAATGTTTTATGCAGCTAAATGTGAACCAGAGCATTATATATATATTCAGGTCACATCTTCTAACGATGGGTGAAGTAACAAATTTTCTGAAACTGATAGGATATGGAGTTATTTAAAAAGAAAAGGTCTAAACAGTCTGATCATCATCAGTTTTCTTCATTAGACATATATACCTCTGACTTATCAGAACCGAGCACAGCTTCCAGTTCCAGAATCAGAAGGATTATGGTATACTACTCTGCTCTTCTCCCTAACATGCAGAAAAAACATGCATGTGGAAGTAAAACCAAATTGTTTAACCTAAGAATCCTTACAATTAATGAATGAAATCCAGCTTCCACTACAGCTTATTAATATTTTTCTGACTACTAAACCTGCTACTGTGTATACACTTGTATATGGCATACATGAAAACGTTTGCAGTGATATTAATTCAGTTATTGACAACTGACTATCCTCAGTGCCCATTGATTTAATTTTTCAGGAACTGCTTTTTAGCATTGCATGTTCAGAGCACAACAACAGTATCAGGGGATTGCCTATGTGGTGGGGGAAGAGGGTGCCACATCTTCATATTTTCAAGGAGAAGTTGAATTTTTGGAAACACTCATGTAGGTAGGTATCCACTGCCACTAGGTGGATGTGGATGCCCATTAATCATCAGACATTCCTGAAAATTCTGGCCTATAAGATTTTCAACAACTCAGAAAATGCTTAGATATTGTTGCTATTATTATTATACCATTTTTTAGTCAATATTATGGAAATATTAAATGATTTTAAAGAAGTGAAAACCAACAAAAAGATGAAAAGAAGCGATACCAGTTTGTTGCAGTTCAAACTGACAATAGGATACTTCTTCTGCAAAGTACCACGTGTAGGTGTAATATATGGAATGAGCAGAGTCATAATATACTGCGGTTGCCTCTGGGGCAGTTATTAGCTTGCTCAGCAATTGCAAGTATAAAACTGGTAGCAATCTGATCATTTCTGCAGGCATAAATCTGTAAAAAAGCTGCCTCTTGTAATTTTTTTTTCTTTCAGTTGTCACGGCAGTATTCTCAGTGGATCTTCTGTTTTTATCGAGATGGGTTTAAGTCTGTGTATTCAGCACAAACTTGGAATCCATACGCTAGTCTTTAAATAATTGGTGCTGAAAATTGAAGTTATCACTCCTAGTTGTTTTGGTTTTAAGCATTGGTTGCTGTCTATCAGCTAAACTAGTCCATGTACCAAGAAGTAAAACATTACGTTAATCATACCAAGGGTACAGAAAGGAATGAATCAGCTCTTTGTAGTGGATGAAAATGCAGAGTTGTAGAAATATTCTGCTGAATGGCCAAAAACTAAAAAACTCTTAAGATTCATAATTCTTGGGTCCTTGTATCTTCTGATGGTAGCCCTTGTCATCTCTAACAAAAGGGTTGTCTTTTGCTCATTTTATGTAATGCCCTTTCAAAACACATTTTGGTACTGGGGAAATTAAAGACCTGTTATCCATCTCACCTTTGTCCCTTTCTGTATTCTTTTTGAAGAGCCCTATTAATTCCACTTTTTTATTATTTTTATTTTTTTGCATGGCTGCCAAAACAGTTGTGGAATTATTGGATTCACCTGTATGCTCTTTGTCTTATTTCCAGATGGAAGTCTCTTTTCTTGTGGTTCACTTACCAGGATTTGTCCTGAGGTGATAATAACTTTAATGTACTTTCTGCCAGTTTCTATTTCATCATGTTGCCTCTTGCACTTGAGGGTTCAGCCAATCTGACAAAACAGAAAAATGCAAAAGGGAACAGACTTGCAATATCAGAAAGAAACCTTTGGTGGCAGGGGGATGAGGGGTAAGGGAGCTTCATTTTGTTTCTCTTAGTAATAATAGCAATAATAAAATGACAAAGATGAAGGAAATTCTTTTTGCAATCTAAAGTCTTAGTTGATGTTCAACAAAAAAACAGAAGCAGGAAAGGTGATCAAAGTGAAATTGATCCTGTCTATGTTTTCTCCAGATGTCATTACTGCCTGATGTATTGACATTTCTTAAAGCGCCTCAGAAAGAACAGCTATAAGATTCTTTTGTTCTCTGAAATGTTCGTGAGTTAGGTCAATGTTCACTTGATTTCAGACTGAGCGGGCTGAGCCAGGGAGGTTAACAAACTTTTCACATATTGCACATAACACAGGGGTAGCTTTGCATTTTCAACCCCTTTATAATATATTAGTTAGACTGGACCAGCTTACATTATTTGGCTAATCTATCTGTGTGGAAAGGTATCTGGAATCTGTTTTCCATCAGACCTTCAAGGGCCTCTGCCATTTGTGGCCACTGTAGAGGTGTGGCATCAAGCCCAGTCTGTTGTTGGGAACCTTCAGTGACTTCCTGGATCCTGTGTATGTTGACAGAATCATAGAATCACAGAATAGTTAGAGTTGGAAGGGACCTTAGAGATGATCAAGTTCCAGCCCCACTGCCATGGGCAGGGACATCTCTCAGTAGAGCAGGTTGCTCAAAGCCCCATCTAGCCTGGCCTTAAACACTTCCAGGGTTGGGCAGCCGCAACTCCCCTGGGCAACCTGTTCCACTGCCTCACCACCTTCACCCTAAAGAATTTCTTTAGGATATAGGACATAGGATTTCCATCTTTTCAAGGTTAGTGATTCTTCATGTTAGTGAATAAAATTCACAGTGGGTAGTGAGGTCTTGGTCAAAGTTGGTCAGTATGTATGAGTTCAATCTATGAGAAACTTCAGCTAAAGGAAGGGGTATACTCCTGCCTATTTGTCAGGCACAATTTGCCCTTGGTGAAACCATGTTGGCTGTCTCAAATCACCTCCTTGTTTTCCATGTGCCTTAGCAGAGATTCCAGGAGTATCTGCTCCATGATCTTGCCAGGCACAGAGGTGAGACTGATGGCCTATAGTTCCCTGGGTCTTCTTTTTTTCCTTTTTTGACTACTGGGGTTATGTTCCCATTTTTCCAGTCAGCGGGCACTTAACCAGATTGCCACAATTTCTCAAATATGACAGAAAGCAACTTAGCAACTTCATCCACCTGTTCCTTCAGTTACCCATGGGTGGATTTCACCAGGTTCCATGGAGTTATGTACCTTCAGGTTCCTTAGGTGGTCTCGAACCTGATCTCCTACTGTGGGCAGTTCTTTCTCAGAGCCCTTGTTTTTGCCTTCTGTGACCTGGGCACTGTGGTTTGAGCCCTTGCCGGTGATGACTGAGGCAAAAAAGTCATTCAGTAGCTCAGCCTTGTCTATATCCTGGGTGGCCAGTTCTCCCATTTCCTTCTGGAGAGAGCCCACAACTTCCCTAGTCTTACCTTTGTCCCTGACATATCTATAGAAGTTTTTCTTATTCTCTTCAGTGTCCCTGGATAGATTAATTTCCTCTTGGACTTTCACTTGCCTGATCTGGTTCCTGAATGCTCAGACTATATTGTGCTCAGACTAGAATGTGCTATATTCTGCACTGTCTACCCATCCTTGCGTCTACCCTCTATAGCCTCCTTTTTAGTCCAGCAGTTCCTTTGTCAACCACACAAGCCTTCTGGCTATTTTGCCTGACTTCTTTTTTGGGATACATCTCTCCTGAGCTTGGAGGAGGTGATCCTTGAATATTAACCAGCTTTCTTGGGCCCCTGTCCCCTCCAGTTTTTTCCCCATGCTACCCTGCCAATCAAGTCTCTCAGGCATCCAAAATTTGCTCTCCTGAAGTCCAGGGTAGCGAGCTTGCTGCACACCCTCCTCACTGCCCTAAGAATCTTGAATTCTACTATTTTGTGATGGCTGCATCCTAGGCTACCCTTGAGTTTGACATTCCCCACCAACCCCTCCTTGTTGGTAAGGACAAAATCCAGCACAGCTGCTTTCCTCATTCATGCTATTGTCTTTTCCATTTATATGTTAAAGAGAAAGAAAAATCTTTAATAAATATATCTCGATATGTAAACTGTCAGGATTTTTTTTAAAAAAGAAAATTAAGATGTTTTCAAAGTTGAATATATCAAACACAGAGAAAATGCTACTATATTTATATAAAATTTCAATTTGTCTTGAAACTACAGTATCAAAATTGGTAGACAAGGAGAGGAAAGGAAATTACATTTTTGTAGACATTGTGCACTCTGATGCAATGCAGGATTTCAAAGGCCACAGAAGTCAATTTGAACTGGTACAACAACTGATCTTTAACTACTGAAGCACTAGTGGGAAAGTGAGTGAAGTAGGATTTCAGTTAATCTGAAAGTATTACAAAGTTTTACTGCCTCTCATTATTGGATGCAAAAGTTCAGCCATCGTGACACAAGAGTTTTCATCTAGAACTCAGCAATCTCTATACGGCTCTTACTTCCCTTTGAAAACTCAGTAAGAACAAGCAGCAAAGCCCTTCACACTTAAACAGCACACAGGGTTCTACAACCATAAATAAATACATCTATATGTACAATTCCATGGCCATATTGTTCTTACTCTTCTAATGTAAAATACTTATAAAATGAACTTCTCGGTTATCTCAGACACTCATTCTTAATGTATTAGAGGTTTGTAAACAATCCACTGACAAAACTCCAATGCAGCTTTATAGAAACGATTCTCTACTAAAATCTGTTTTAAAAATTAAACATTTTGATGTTTCATAGAAAGGCAGTAATCTAGTTGGAGAGATGCAAAAGGCTGAGGTACAGTTAAGTAATATCTAAAATTCTGCTGGAGACCTAGTGGGGTATTCCCAGCTGAACTGTTATTTCAAATCATAAAAAGTAATCTTACTGGTTGAATTATTTAACATTTACTTGATTGATAGTGGTACTTGTTTTCATAGAAATAAATATGCATTATAAATGGCATTACATATATAAGGAATAAAGGAACTACTTATGCTATTTTTCCTGTAAAACATGTTTTGGATGTCTAGGACAGTTGTGCCTTCATATGTAAATTACAAAGCTTTTATTCAATGTAGTTGCATTAGCTTTTGTGATACTGTGGTACATCATGAGCTCTTTATTCATGTTTTGTCATCGCTGTCTTGACCCGAGGTATTACCTGTCTGTAGTGTCTTTTCCTTTTGCTGGAAAAGCTGTAGGTACTCTATATGATTGTTCTTTAAATAGGATGGAAAGTCTCCTGAAATATGCTTTAATTGGAGGTAGGGTAGATCAAATTGTGGCAAGTTGGCCCCAGCCAACCCCTCACTCACTGCCCCTGCAGCGGGGCAGGGGACAAAATATGAGAAAGTTCATGAGTCAGAATCAGAATAGGCAAGTTTCTCCCCAATTACTGTCACAAGTGAAACAGCCTCAACTTGGGGAATTTCTCTTTGAGGGTGGCAGAGGACTGGAACAGGCTGTCCAGAGAAGTGGTACCGTCTCTGTTTCTGGAGACATTCAAAACCCACCTGGACAATTTCCTGTGCAACCTGCTCTAGGAGGACCTACTTTGGCAGGGGGATTGGACTAGATGACCTCTGGACGTCCCTTCCACCACCATATCATTCTGTGATTCTGTAATTTGACTTATTGCCAGTTAATGTAAACATTTAATTACTGAGTTGAGTATTGAGAAACAAACATGGGTCAGGGGAAACAACCCTCCTCCCACTTTACCAGACTAAGCTTCACTCCAGACACTTCTCGTCCCTCCTTGTGATCGCTATAGGTTATGCTTAGTCCCTTTGGTGAGGTTACAGGTGGTGCATGAGGCTGGGACAAAGTGGTTGGTCTCTGCCTCTCCTTCCTTCTTATGCTTTTGTTCCAGTGGTCCTTCCTATCAGTTGTTTCCTCCACACCAGTGTGGAGTCATTGCCACAGTCCCTCTGGGGGAGTACCTGCTGCACCATGGGCTTATCCATATAGCTACGGTCTTTTTGAGTTGTGCCTTGTTTGCCATGCAGTACCTCCTATTGCTCTGGTCCTCTTCCTCATTCTCTCCTCCTCAGCATTTTCTGTCCATTATTAAAGGTACTTCCACAGAGATGACACCGGCTTGGCTGATGGGCTTGCTGTGTCCAACAGTGGGGCACTGGAAAGCCAGACAGAACTGTGTCCATCCTGGAGCTCCTGATCATGGAGCTCCCAACCATGGAGCTCCCTACTTCTGAAACCTTGCCACAAGCACATAAAGTATATGGGAAAGATGTGAAAGCGGAAGCCATATTTAGCTATTCTAGCTGTAAACATCTTCACAATGAAAGATCCACTTGATGTCCTAAAACATAATGCTTAACTGCAATCATTAGCTATTCGAGTTGATGAAGAATTGGCTAATTATTTAGGCTTTTAAGTATTCCACTTTTTTGAGAAGCAAATGGTACATATCATGTCATGAGATGATACAAACAACTCTACTGGGTGAAACCAAAGGTCTGGTCAAGCCATTGCACTAAATAGTGTACTAAGAGCTTATGGAAAGAGTTTTAAAGGAAAGGAAGTTACCCGTTCCTTGCTGTATATAGTTCAAATATTTCAGGATTTCCACTAAATGAACATGTTCATTTGGTCAAATAAGATGTTTTCTGAATGATGTTTTGCAGGAAAAGCAGCTCTCAACATACCTTTTCTCATCTTTACTCTCTAAAATTACACAGGTTTTGTTGCAAAGTTTTCATTGGTTCTTTCCAGTAATTGGTTTGCTCAGGAAAACAAACAACAAACAAACCAAACCAAACCAAAACAAAACAAAACAACCAACCAAACAAACAAACAAAAAACTAAGCAAAACAGTTATTACCTTGGCCCATTTACCTTTTTTTTTTTTAATTTGAAAATGTTTGTATCATTTTTTTTAAGAAAATGTTCATCAAAAATGTAATGCTACACTGTGAAAGGCTCTCCTGGTTTTTGAAATAAAATATTTTGTTCTAAGCTAGGAGAAGCTTTAGGATTTTTTAATGTTTCTTCTTTAACTTTTTTTAACAGTATTCCTAAACTCTATTTGATTTTTCAAATATTTTTGGTCCTTCTGATATTGTTCGTCAGTTAACTTTGATCATGAGTATTTAGAATCCTTAAGTTAATTGTTACTAGTAGATGAAAAAAAGTGAGTTTAATACACAGGGAGGGACACACTGTTTAAGGTCATTTGATTCCTACCCTTGTCCCTAGTACTGTTTAGTTTTCAGTCTCTTTCCTTTCACCCCTCCTCCCTCCCCACAAATAATTCCTATTTCCTTTTGGAAATACATTTTTATGAAAGAGTGAGGAATTTGGGAATATAAAAGTTTCCAGTATTTTGTTCTTCGTACCAGATATTTCCATTTCATCATGACTACCTACCAGCTCTGAGTTTTCAGATTTGCTTTAGAGTTTCTTCGGTAATGGGTGACATCTGGTTCCAGAAAATCTGCGTAGTGTCAGTCTTTGTGTGAATTTTCTGAGCAGACAGCTTGCACCTATGCTATACCTTCCTCCCCAAAAGACATCATCACTAAAATCCCAAACTTACTGAAATTCTCAAGATTTCTCTCATCTCCGGATTTTATTGGGGATAAAACAAACATGTCTGTCCACTGATAGATGGGTGACCTGTTATTTCCGCAGGGAAAATAAACCTGAACAGGTGAAAAGCCATCTCAGTTGTTCAATATCCCGTTGGCAATTGAGGCTAGAATAGCATCCTTGGGAAGAGATAAGAAATCATCCATCACTATCCTGAGGTTTTTGGGGAAGTTTTCTTGGATTTAGTCACATTAAATCTTTCTAGGTTGGTTCTTGCTGTTTGTCACCAAAAGTCCTTGCAACACTTTTTCTCAGGCCAATTCTGTATTCAGTGCCTTTCAAATTTTCCCTCTTTCCATGAACATATTTTGGCTGTGATTTTAAGGGAGTTTGAGGGCTAGGTGCTTGGCTGTGATTTTAAGGGAGTCTGAGACTTAGGTGCTTGCTGCATTGGAGTATAAATACAGGGAGATTGTTTGAGTTCCACTGTGGAAAGTCAGCTGTGAAAAATTTAGTCCTAAGTAATATAAAAGAAACCTTTTAATTTTCACACATATATTTTCACTTCTGAATAGTGGAACATCATTCAGTTAGGCAGTTGCACGAATATCCAAAAGTGAAACAGATGTCTCGGCTCTAATCTTGCCCTCCTATCCTTGCAATGAGGCTTTTTGATTAACTTTTTATTCTTAGGATAGCAATTTGTACCAAGGATCTAATTAAGAACTTTATGTAACACAGCCAAAGTCCTCCTTTTGCAAGTCTGTCTCACCTCAGTCCTACTAATCTTGCAGCTTTCGGTATGCAGCATTCGGAAATGTCTGATATTTCAAGCTATCTCTTCTGGTTGAAAACAATTTCAGCTATTGAAAATCGGGAACAAGATTCATTTGACTCTTATGTCCCGGTAAGGAAAACTGTAACCTATCTCTAAAATAAGGCACATTTTTAAAATTTAAATTCTGAGGATTCTTTTTGAGAGGAAGATTGGGGAAATTGCTTAAAATTAACTTCTCTAGGTCTTCTGTTTTTTACTGATGAATGGGTGAGTGGGGGAAAAACAGCCTTTAATAAAATCTGGTGATTTCTGGGGAAAAAAAATGTTCTTAGTTTCAGAAAATTGTATAATTGATATAGCTTTTAAATTAAGGAGTATTTATCAACTATATTTAATAAATATAAATTGAATTATGAGTATTGCTGCTTATCACCAAATGACGTACAGTAATATGATATTGTATGATGTATACAAAAAAAAACCAATTAAGTTGACTGATCTCTTTTTTGTTTATATCAATATGTGTTACTAATTTTAATCATATTTTGCTTTCAAATATTTTGAAAAACATTTTACTGCTGTTAGTGTCATATGAGCTGGACATATTTATTTTCCCATATGGAGTAGCAGATGCAGGGCGATGCTTTTGTTGACCAGGTTAGGTAAGTCAGACAGAGTGTGCTGGAGAGGAAAGAAAAGAGTGTTTTGCTTTCCTCCATGTGTCTTCTTGTGAAATATAGATTTTACAGGGTATCTTTAAAGGAAAATACATTAATATTCTGCAGAAGAGACATATATCTAAACTGTTAAGTATATTATCAACAATTTGAAGAATTATTTAGCTTCTAACTATATGAGTGCATCATCAAGCTAATAAGTGAGCAAAACCCAGTGTTTTCTATACCAGATGGACTGATAACAAAAGGTGCTTGGACCCCTGCTTGTGTATGAGTATAGAACTTATACTGTAACCTAAGAAGACATTTCAAAATGTGTCACAAAGCACATAGTAGCACATGGAGGATGAGCTGACTTTAACTTTGTAGTCTCTTGATTTCTCCTTGTTACAGCTGCCCTAAAAAATCTGGTGCTTCCTGCAAATTCTATGGTCTTTTTGCTGTAATATTTTCTATGTCATTTTTCTCCTGTTCCTCTGAAGCACACGATGTTCCCATTTCTTGTCCTCCCAACCAAACATTTATTTAGTATCAGGGTCAGGTCTGCAGTGGGGTTTTTATGTGTTAATGCTCAGAATTGGCGCACCTGCCTGTGAAGTTGGTTAGTTTTTGCAAAGGACCATCAGATTAGGTGTTAATTTTCCCCAGACGTCCTATGGCGAAAGTCAGGATTTACAACAGGCTGAGAATGGTAAAGATGATCTTTCTGCTAGGCATCATGATTTACTGGATTACAGGGATATGCTGACAATTTTCCATTTCATTTGGAGGGTGGAATTGGTGCCTATAAAGACAGGGTAGGAGGAGACTGTATCTGTCCACAGGTAAAGACTACCTCATTTCTGAATGTCAGTTGCATGAGATAGGTAAGAGTTGTTTTTGAGATAGGTAAGAGTTGTTTTTTGAGGCTGAAGCACTGTTATACAGGCACAAAGGAAATCTGAGATGCTAAAGCTGAATATTTTGAAGATTGCATTCTTGGATTCTGGTGCCTATGTCCTACTTACATCTTGCTTTAAGCTGCCAGCTCCTTTTGTGTTTCTAGATGCTATGCTTAGTCCTTTTCCAGGTGTTCTTTCTTATAACCTGATGTACAACTTCCACTGCTAATTCTTTTTCAGGAAGTGCTTGCTTTTCCCTTCCTAACAGTAGTCAAAGTTTGCTTCTGAAAGTCCTCTCTTGGAGCTTTTCCATTAAAAACAGAGAAACACAACACCATCATATCAGAGACAGACATCCAGGAGCTGATAATTATTATGATTTTTATTATTACAGGAAGCGGCTGCCTTGATGTTATGAACCATTTAATGTTTTGGTGGTTTGGGGGATCACGTAAATGCATGAAAGGTTGTTGTGACATTTGAAGTTCCTCTAATTGATTTGCAACCCATCTTCTCAATTTTGGTAGCTCAGTTCTGAGAGTTTTTACGTTTTATGTTTCTATGGCTGTTACATACATTGATCAATCCAGCAACAGTGAGAGATCAGTGTTGTCTCTGTGTACAGGGAAGGCTGTTTCACTTTGTGGGCAAGTTGCTTTTAGTTATACACATTCACACGGTAAATCCAGAGAGTGCAGAACTCTCCTAGTCCTGTCCAGGTCACTCTTATTAATGGTAGATTTTTGTGTCTTAGCAGAAAATATGTCTTCAAATCAGTAACTAAAAGTTATCTCATAATCTATGAACGATCATATATTTCAAAGGTGTGCCTTGTGTTACTTTTTTTGACTGTGTCATAAATAAAAATGCTGTCTTGCTGCTAGATAAATCACTGTTCAAATTGCCCCCATCTATTTTAATTCCTTTCCAGAGAATATTTTTTTACTCAGTGTTTCTGCCTCCAATTCTAGCCAAAACAACACTGTTTAGGAATGACAGAATGTTAAAATGTAAAGATGAGGAAAAACCTCATAGGTCATATTGCCCATCTGTCAGAATTTGAGTACTGCCTACAGTCTGTATTTTAGTGCTTAGTCTAAGTTTAGACAAAGATTTTTAGGTAATAGGCCTTCTATCACTCTAGGGAGATTACACTCTACTTTGATGAAATTGCCACACTGTTGTATCAGTGTACAAAATCTGCTTGCCTGCCTTTGGCATGGAATTGAAAAGTATTCTCAGGCTAAAAATAGCAAAATATTTGTTTAAAAACAGACAAGTACACTTTTCCTGATTGGAAGTGTTTCTTAGCACCATTCATAACATCAGCTTTTTTTTTTTTTAAAATTTCTTCCTTTTGTTTCTATTTTACCACCTTAAGTCTGTCTTTTCTGAATTCATACCTGTTTGCACCCTTAATCTAATTTTGTCGTCTTCACAAGGATGCCCTATAATTTTGGTTTAAATTAGGTGTATTTTTATGGTCCTGTACGAGTTCTTAGAAAGACTGTCAGTTTTGCTGTACCCTCGAGTCATGTTGTTTGTGTTTCTCAGACTTACATTGGCCCCAGGCGTTTTCTTTACTTAAGTGATGACATATAGTAGAGCTGCTTTTATTGCACTGGCACTACTCATCTCGCCTTCTGACCCTTTACATGGTTTCAGTATTTCCACAAGCCTGTCACGTTGTGTTGATTTTGTGTTTTAAAATTTTTTGGTAAAATGCTATTTCTAAGAATTAAGTGGTTGACAGCAGCAACATCTTAATAGACTGTATGTTAGCAGAAGACGATACAGCTTTCCGTCTCCGTGGAAAGCTCATCTACAGTGACAACAATCAGTTGGTACTTCACGTGTTTCTGTTTTTACACAGTAACTTCGCTTTCCTTGTGGCTGCAGTGCTGCTTCCACTTTCTCTTTGATGCCTCTGCTATCAAGTCAACATTTTCCTTTATAACTGGAGACCTTGTTCTTTTACTTTCTTCTGCTGCTGCAGTTTCACCTCCAATAAATGATTTGTAGATTTATCAGAAAACAGGGTGAATATATAAAAGACGATGAACAAATATCTGTTCCACACTGAAATATCAGAAGAAAAGGTGTATTGTGGGAAAAGTAGGCTTGACTTGGGGAATTTAACTTTTGTGACAATTAACATAAGCATTTTGTGATTGCATTAAGTACTTAGAGCCAAAGCAGAGCAACAGTTAAGCTCACACTTAGGGAAAATACCCCTTTCCCAGGCTCGGCTTCACTCCAAACACCTCTCCTGCCCCTGGTTACCATTGCTGCTAACACTCAGGCCCTTGGGTGAGGCGTGGGGAGGACAGGGTGTCAGAGCCAGGGTCAGGGTGTGGTGGTTTCTGTCTATGTCTTCTCGATCCTCGCTCTTTCCTTCCATTGCCCCTTCCTTCTTCCTTGTTTCCTCTGCTCCAGCACAGACCTTCAGCGATGCATTCCCTCCAGGGCCTTACCCGCTCCACCAAGGACCGCCAGAGCTGCAACTCACCCTTCATCCTATCAGTACACTTACTTCTACAGCTTTCCTGTAGGCCCCCTTTAAGTACTATAAGGGGGCCTTAAGTACTACAAGGGGATCATAAGTACTATAATATCTCCCAAGAGTTTTCTCTTCTCCAGGCTGGAGAACCCCAGCTCTTTCTTCCTGTCCTCATTGAAGAGGTTCTCCAGCTCTCTAGTTTTGTGGCACTCCCCCAGACTTGCTCCCAGAGGTCAATGTCCTTAGGTTGAGGGTTCCAGTGCTGGATACTGTACTGCAGAGGTGGTCTCATCAGAGTGGAGCAGATGGGCAGAATATCCTCCCTTAACCTGCTGGTCACGCTTCTTTTGATGCAGCCCAGGATATGGTTGGCTTTCTGGGCTGCCAGTGCACACTGCCAACTCATGTTGAACTTCTCGTCCACTAACACCCCCAAGTCCTTCTTTTCTGGGCTGCTTTTAATCTCTGCCCACCATCTATCAGTCTAAAGAAAACTGCATTATCCTAAAGGGAAAATTCTCTTTTTTCAGCCAAACCTGATGGTATTACACAGACTCATGAATAGAGGCCTCACTAATCTCAGCAGCCTGTGACATTCTTGCAGGGTGCTACAGTCTGTAAAATTATGGAAAAGTGGCAATTTTATCATGTGCTGTCTTGCAAGTCACCTACAGAGCACCCAGTCTCTTATGCAAAAGGATTTCAGTGAGAAATCTTAGAATAAAAATAGTTGGCATGCTGTATGGTAAAATACTGAACACCTGTACTTTATGGTACTTTATGTAGCTGTACATCTCCACTGAGAAATGCATTTTATTGCATGTGAGGCAAAACCTTGTAAAATGCCTGATTTTCCCTGAACCCTGGATGACTTCCCTTTATACACTGAAGTTTCTTTTGTTTTGAAAGAACATACTATGAGTGCAGTCGTCCTGCAATGATGTAGAGTTTGAAGCAAGCTGTCGGCAAGTGATATATTTGGAATTATTTTGTTAATTTTATTCATCACATGGTGATTCTGGGCCATGAAGGGACACTCTGGGACATCAATTAAAACTTTTCCAGAGGACGTCAGGTTAGAAGTTTACTTCTACTGACATAAAAATCAAAACTGTCTTTGCTACAGCACAGCTTAATTTAATTATGAGTTTGTTGCAGATACTCAAAATCAAGTTTAATTCTTTAAGTTCTTCCAAAATGCTATTATATATACATTAATTAAATTATTTGGCAAAATAGCATCGATCCTACACATAAGTAGAATCGGTGAGTTAAATTGCTGCAGTTTATGGACCACAGAAAACCCCAGCTCTTCTTGAGCTGGAAGAGGATCAGTGGTGATTTTGCTACTTCTGTTATATCTGAGAACATTTCCTAGAACTCTAAAGACTTTCTTCTGTATTTCTTACTCACTCCTCTCCATGGAGAGTTTTAGCTGTAGCACCAGTAAATCATGGTCTCTTCTGCTCTTGCCAAGCAGAGGTAAGTGCTCTTTGGCACCGATTCCATTATTTCTGGGCTGCTGTATGTAGTGCTCAATGTAATTGATTAGTTCCTGAAAGCAGGTGTTTGGTTCTACGGAATTTATGTTCTAATAAACCGCTTGAGTAAGTAGTGAATTCTGTTAATTTCCCTATTTGACATTTACTTTTACCTTCACATTTTGTTGTTGTATTCATCTGCGTTGTAATTTTTGGTCCATTTGTTGCTGTGTTTTTGAGGCTGGTTATAAAATCCTCCATGCAGGAATAACTGTTAACACTCAACCTGCAGGTACTTCAAGCTGTAAAAAGCTAACAGAATAAGATGCTGGATAACTCCTTTGTGAGCTAGGTGTGCCATGATTTTAAAATTAAAATGTATGCCCTGGGTGATTCAGCCTTCACTTTGGAAGAGAAAGATGGGAAAGAATATCTGTGGTTTTGCTTTAGTTTTGCTTTCCTTTCTTCGGGAGGATTTTTTGCTTTGTGCCTGTCAAGGCTGAACCTTACACTTGTAGCGTGCAGCTGGGTCAAACAGGATGCCTGAAAACTGGTTCCACGCTTTTGTCCTGGTCTGTGTTTGAGTTTATGGGTATACATCTGTATGTGCAAGTTTGTATGTGTATAGGGATTTGTATCTATACATACGTTCATTCTTTCTATAGAACATTAAAACCTAGTTGCAGTGAAAAAATAAGTTTTATATAAATGTATGAAGTAGTCTACACTCCTGAGTAATGCAATAAATCAACATATTTTCAGTGACAGGTATTTTAGATTATTTTCCTGTTTGTTGTGCAGCTCTTCTTGCAGTTTACACTGTTTTACAAAAAATCTGCACCCATCTGTAGTTAATGAAGGTAATGCCTAGGCAGACTGTAGAAATCTCTAAATCATTAATGTTTAAGAAGAAATGGTAATTCTCAAGTTCAATGAAACCATTTGCCATTGTTAACAAGTTTGTGGATTACATAAGCATTTTGTGTAACACTTTTTTCCTTGGATTTTTATTTTCTGACTATTGGCTAATGTGCTTTAAAAATGAGATACAAAGCAGTTTGAAAGCAGAATATTAATTTGTTCAATACCTTCTAAATTATTGTTGCTTATTACAGCTTTCATGAACCTGCTGACTAGATGCATGCACACTCTATAAATCCTAAGAAGCAGAAAACAAACCTAATACTGAGTAGAATCTTATCTTAAATTTTGACTCTGTTGAAGCAGATCAATGTTCTGCCATTAACTTCAGTTATGCAGGGACTTTCACTCAGAAAATCTGATCGATGTAGCAGAATATTTAAATTGAAAGTTGCCACCTGTTTTGGTAATTTCATAGTATAAAGTTATCTTATCTCTTCAGTTTTCAGTAGCATTGCTCCATTTTTGCAGTCTAGGTTTCCATTAATGCAGATTGCAGTGACAACGATTTTCAATTCTTTCATGAATTTATAAAATTGTTATAAATTATACATTTATTTTTTTTAAAAAATATACATATCAGATGTCAGAGTTTTGAAGATAATGCACTTATAGAAAGACCATATGGAATGTATTTCTATTTTTGCTCTTGATTCTAGAGTTTCTGTATCCAGACATAAGAACATGCCAGAAGCTGGCATTGCCTAGACTGGTTAAAGCTGTTATTTTCTTAAGAGATGTGCTTTGACACAGACTTTAGGGAACGTTCTGAAGAGCAGAGCAGAATTCTATGTAATAAATGCATATTATGGCCCATTCATTTTCCAAAGGCCGTGAATACATGCTGAAGCAGTATATCTTAAAACAGGATTTAGGCCTAAATTCCCG
>VZTM01022948.1:31243-65573 GCA_013400555.1 Jacana jacana | reverse complement strand
ATGTTGATGCACCAGTATGAGATATTTTTATTGTCCCAAATCTTTCACCCGGAGTCATGATGATGAATATGTCGCACTTAGCTCTAACATTCTGAGAACTAAGTGTTTCTTGGAACTGATGTTCTGTGTACTTTTTATTTTCTCCTCTCCCTCCCTGCCCTAACAGAAATGTACGGAAATAGCGATGGCTCAGTACCTGCCACGTTTCAGATCTACTACATGATTGGCTGGAAATTCCATGAATCGCAGGTAATGTGAAGCTGAACAATTTTCTCTTTGAAGATACTTTTTAAGTTACTGATTCTTTCTAAAGCTTTTTACAAAATATTTTAGCTTAAAATTAGCCCTATATGTAATTTTTTTTTCTCCTTTTGTTTTTTTCTTAGGCAAGACCAGCCCAGAGAGGTTCTGCAACAGTTTCATTTGGAGATCTGGCAAAAATAGATGGACTTCTTTCAAGGAGAAAAAAATAGTTCTTCATCAGAAATAATAGTTGTCTTAAAGCTTCCGTAAAGCTTCTCACTGCAGATAGGTTTCACTTGCCCCTATTTTGTGATGACATTCTGAAATTATAATAATCTTGCAAGAAGGTTTTCTGGGTTTTGTTTTTTTTACTGCCTGTGCTATATCAGCTGTGCAAAACAGTGTTTGTTTTTTGTTTCTAAAGAAACTTGTCAGCAGTGTTCTAAGTAAATGTATGCTGTCCCAACTTTTGATTAAATTACTCTTCTCAAATGTAATGCTGCTTCAAGTATTTCAGTATCTCAGACCGCTCCAGGTATGATTTGCCTGGCTTGCTTGCTTGGTTTTAGATTATTCCTTAAGGATGGTAGATTGTCGTAAAGAATAGTACTTAGTGGCAAGTGTGTTGCAAGACATACTATAAGAGAAAATAGCAGCAAATGCACAGATCCAACTTGGCATGTGTTTGTGAGTTACAAATTATGGGTAGAAAGTTACTGTCAGTTATTGTTTGAAACTTGAAATTCATGTATAAGGAAGTGGTTAAGTAAGCTCTCTATTACAGAATATCTCAGAGTGCTACCTTTCACCTACAGCCCTCTAATTCAATTACTTTTCCCTCTACCTCTAGAGCTAGAAATACTTCTGGACGTGAGCAGTAGGAGCTCAGCCATAACAAAACTTGGCTGCTTCATTGTAGCTTTAACACAACTTTCATACCCTGATTTGACTTAGTTGCTGAAAGGAGCACTCAGTCACTTAGCTCTCAGATGGATTCAAAGATTTCAAAGTAACCAATTAACTTAGAATTGGCATTATCTGGAGTTGGTACCCTTTTGGAAGGCATTTTTTAAGCTCCTCTTTTATCTCATAGCATTTAAAAGTACACCACAACTATTAAAATTCCATTTGCATGTTACGTGCTGTGTTTCTGCCATCGGAGGCTGAAAAGCACGAGGTATACTTTTTTTCCTCCTTTAGGTGTGACACGGTGCTCTGACTTGTCCTGTATCTAACTGCGGTACCAGAAATTGATGCTAGTTACAAATATGGCCCGTTAACCTGAGCTGTTTAGGAAAAATAATCTACCCAGTGACTTGACTTGATTATAGAACTGATAGAGAATGGTAGAGAGGAAAAGCATGAAGAATATATAATTAGTTTACTGTTCAGTCAGTTTTATCATTGTACTTAGGTGTTGCATCAATATTGGTGGAATGAAAGCATCTCTAGGCTTGTTGGAAGAAGATTATCCAGCAGGTGGAGTTTGACAGAATGATGTGGCACAGACCAAATAGGCAAGGTAGGAAGAAGCCTTTGTGTTCTGTCAGGGATTACTGAATTATGATTCAAAGACAAATACAGATATTCAAGTTGCCTCCAATCCTCAATTTTCAAAATAAGAGAAATGCTGTTCATCTAGTACTCAGCTGATTAGAATATAAATTTAAGGGTCTAATTTGGGGGTTTATTTTATTTCCCAGGCTTTGACTTTAAGTAAGAAATGGGCAGAGAAGGTACAAAACATCCTGACAAAGGGGGAAAGGGATCTTCTGTCCTGCATTTGCTTCCAAGCCTAATGTATTACTATGCAGGGGGAATTAATTCATCTTCCATTTTTCTTAGAAAAGTAACTCTCCTGGAAAAAGGACGAGAGGCCGTAAGTGATCTGATAACCTTTATAACCCTTAGAGTTAAGACTAAATCTAGAAGAAGAGATTGTCTCTCTGAAAGCCTTAATATCTTTTTTTCATAGTACATCAGTGGACTTGAATCTTGTGTTAAGATGCTGCCTGTCTCTGTGTCCTCTCCGTCTTTAATAAAGTTCATGTTTTTAAAGGGGAAACTCTCTGTTTTCCTGGATGTAGGCTTCTGTGTGGTTATGTGTCGAATGACTGTGTAACTTAATGCATTTTTCTTTAGTAGGTTAATTTCCAGTCGCTTGAGCTGGTGGTTATGACTCAGATGTGTTAAGGGAATGAGGAGGTGGAATGTGCCGGGTAAATGTTAATTGGAGAAGGGCTCCTACTGTGCTTGTTTCAAGTGCTCGGTTAAGTTACAAAGAGAAGGAAAAATTTTCAGTTCTTTGATTCCATATTCCACAGATGGAATATCTAAACCATAACATAGGTAAGAGTTTTATTGCTAGTGGGGGAAGACACCTCCTGGGCAGAGAGAAATGGAAAAGTAGTTTTCTTCCCAGTGCCAGGAAGAAAAAAAGTATAGATATTCAATTAAGTTGGGAAAGGGTAGGGGAGTAGTAGAAGTGAAGAGTAATATGGCATTGGAGTAGCATCAGTTGGAATTAGGGGGTGTGTGACTGACAGGTAAGGGGTTTGTTTCCCTGGCTGACTACCTTTGAATAACTGCCTTTAATGTGTGTTTTTTAACTGCTTTTCTGTAGTATTTCTTCTTGGAGTTCTAGACTACTCTGGTTTTCTCTAGCCACTTTCTTTGTATGGCACTTGTATGAATAGATTTGAAAAAAGTTGGTTTACTACGAACCAAAACCAATGTTTTTGTCACATAAAACTATTTTATTTTAACTGTCCCTTTTGGCTTTAAGTCTTTATGGCTTTCTGAAATTGTAATGAAGAAGAATGTGGTTGACAGTTGCTCGTATAAGAATTACTTTAAACCTTAAGTGGATGTTAACATTGGCTTTTGCAGGGTGACTTCTAAAAAGTAGTTGCTAAGGTGACGTATTGTCTCTTCTAAGCTTAGTTTTAAAAATGTTGATGCATAATACAGAATGCTTTAATCTTGATTACAGAAAAAAAGGAGAAATAATTCTGGGAGATAATTATTTCGATTAATCAAAAGTTAAGAGCCCATAAATATCAAAAACCAAATTTTAGAAGCAGTAGATTTATAGTCAAACATTTTTGACCCTCCAAAAAGTTTCTCGGGGTCTAAGTCATGGATCGTGGTCAGTCTCTTTGGTTACAAGATCTGTCAATGTAAAGTTTTATGCAAGTCTGCTTAGGATATAAGGATATTATCCCTAGTTAGGGAGAATAATAAGGCCCTGTGTTTTATAACTCAAGTGTTAGATTTTGCAGTTCCTGTACTTTCAAAAGACTGAGAATTTATGAAGTTAAAACAGGGGAAAGGGTTCTTGATTACCTCTAATGTATAAAAACAACATCACCATCACCATGCAAAATTTAACTTAGTTTTTTGTTGTTGTTCTTTTTCAAGCAGAGTTAAAAAAAAATAAATAGGAATTACACTTTTTTCCATATTGTCTTTAGGTAAGCCAAAATTAAACTGTCAGTTGCAGGGGGGAGAAACACTAATCTTTCATATGGTGTTTAAGTGGAATCTCCTGATGCAGACATCTGATCTAGTGGATTAAATTCACTAGAGCATCTTGTTCAAGAAGCCACATTGAGAAAGGTAGGATATGTGTTAAACTCTAAAAATATTCATTTGTCTTACCCAAGAACTTAATATGCACTTTTCAAGCAATCTCTTTTGATCTTTGGAGACGTTATTTGGGTGGCTACAGGTATTGTAGTAGTTTGATTGGAATCACTGTGAGTACTGAAGCAAATCTGACCTGTGTGAATGCCCTCAGTTGGAGGAAAAAGAATTTAAAAAAAAAAATAAAAAGAAAGACCTGAGACAGGCAAGTTTTAGCTGGAGGCTGCTATATCAGTGTGAAGTAAAGAACACTGAAGAGAGTCCATGTGCCTGTTGCAGGGGAAAACAACTCTTGGTTTAAATCTGTTTAGGATCCAAGTGGTTTGTTGACTTACTAATAGCTTGTTATTAACTATTAGTCCATGAACTATACACTCGGGATTAGTAGCCGCAATATGACAGATAAATGAGCGTCCTAGACCCTTACAAAACTTTCATAAACACCTTCAGATAGCTGGACACCCTTCTACATCAATTCCCCCACAAGTTTGCAGTTAAATGCTTCTCTCTGTCCCTTTAACATGAGGTTTGGGTTCTAAGAGCCTGCTCTTCAAGGAGTACATTACCCTTTTTGTGTGTCTCCTTTTGACACCTGGGTGCTGTAGCTGCACACCTACCTGTGCTCTTCCCTACGCTTCACTAACTCACCCGCCTGCTGGGATAACACCCCACAAGGTGATGCGCAGACACGCTGAGAGCGGTCACTGCTGCTTGTGCCCCGTGCTGTCAGCCCACTGGCCAGAACGCAGGCTACTCCTGGCTGCTGTGGAGAGTGCTCCCTCAAACCTCAACAGTTTGAGATTCCATTAGGGCATCTTCTCAGTGTCAGACCACGTTTTGACTGCTTCCTCTCCTTGCTGTTAGGAATTTTATTGCTTTTTATATTTCATCTTAAGCTGATTCTTCTTCCCCCCACACCCCAACTAGGTGTTTTGGTAACTGCAGGATTAGTGGTTAATGTGGCTGATGCCTGTCTTTGCCTACAGCCTTACCAGGTTTTGAGCAAATGCCCTCTCAGTTTTGGGTATTCTGTTCAAGACACATTGCACTGGTACATTGCACTCATTTTTCTATCTTGGCAGCTGATGTTGTCCAGGCTTTTTTACCAAAAGGTAGCTATGTGGATTCTCCCCCCAATTTAGAGCTGCTTCTTGGGAAGGAAGGTACATTGAGAAAGAGACAAAGTCCTTCTTAGAAAAAAATGTTTCTGTCTACAATCTTATGTTGGAGCATCCATGATGAATAGTGGGGAATCTTATTGGGCCTCAAAGTGTTCATAATAAGTCAAAATGTATCACAATATAGAGGTTTTCTGGTGTTAATGGGTAAAACAAAAAGGTTTCATTTTTACTGCACTAATGGATTCCAATTAATGTATTTGGTTTTTTGCATTCTGTAGGGATTCCTTATGCTTTTTTACATGTAGAAGTGTAACTTTAAGTTGGGATCTGCACACTTCTTATGACTTCTGATCATTGACCTGTTCTTTTACTATTACACCCAGAGTTTGTGTGAGTACACAAAGAAAATAAAGAATAAAACTGCCCTTAACAACCTTGAACAAAATTATTTACCAGGAAGATTTCCATACTTCTGATCAAGTATAATTTCTCATTTTGTGGATGACAAAATCACAGGGACAGAAATGCATTGGATGCATTTCTGCTTTCTATACTACCTTTTTAGCTAAACGAGCGATCTAAGAAAAGGTAGTTTTACTTGGTGCATGCAGTATCCTAAAATCTTTAAACATTTTAATTCTAAGCCCTAATACTAAAACACTTCTTCTGTGTAAATACTATCCAAATCGAGCAACTTACTAAGGGAATCTAATGAGTAACAAGTAATTGCATCTAGCATACATCTAATTGCTGGTTAACTCCACATTTTTCTTCATACTGGAATTGCTGCATTAGTTTTCTCTGAGCGCTGAGGGATGGAGGCAATGACCATTACTTACCTCCATCATCTCATGTCTGCAAAGTGTAGACTGCTTTAGCACCCAGGTGGCAGATGCACCTGGTTTTACCAAAAGCTACTTTAGGGATGTTCAAAAAAAGTCTCCCACTTCTTTTATACTATATTTTTGTGAAGATTTAGTAGTTTATTCAAATTCTAGAATTATTCACTGTTTTAACTTGCTGCAGAACTTACTGGTATTTGATACGGGACTTCTGGTGTTATTTCCTAATACCAGAGTTGCTTTCACTTTTAATTAAAAATGTAATTCCTGTAAAGAACCGATTTAGTTTTGATGATGACTATATTCCCAGTCAGTATCTTTCCTGACTCAACAGGAGAATGTCCAGTCTTAGAGGAGTAATATTGCTGTTCCAAGGCTATGGCTGTAGCAGGATTTTATTGGTGAACTTCGCAGGTAGCCAGGTTCAAAACGTAACCCAATATCATAGCTTTGTACCCACATAACATGCATTTGCATAACATCCCAGCCACACCTCATTTCTGGGTCTGTGAATTTATTCAGTTAACCTATAGCTATTTCTGGAATTGCAAGAAATAGCAGAAGTGTAGCTACTGCCAAGAGGTTTTGTTACTCACATCTCAAACACAGCAGCCCTTAGATGATTTTGCCGACAGGAGCGAACGTACAAGGCATTCTCAGGAGGAGCCATGGTGCTGCCAGAGTGCTGTTCAGTCTTAAAGCACTTGTTTGATGGGAGGATGACTGGTCTTTGATTATCACCTTTCAAGAAAGAAACTAAAACATTTGTAAAACATTTGAGGTTTTATTTATGTGAGCTTTCCAAATAATAGCTTACATTTAGGGGGGTGGGTGTATTCTTTTTTTTGTTTTGGTTTGGGTTTTTTCCTTCTTGCTTAGTGAATCTTCATTGTACGGAAAGTGAAGCTTTGAACACTGAATGGATTGGGTGATTGCATCTATATTCAGGGCATCTCACAGCACAGTGGCTGGTAATTTTTGGTAGCTGGGAGTTAATCATCCCTTATTCCGAAAATGGGACTTAATTTGTAGCTTGTATAACTCTGTGGTTAGCTATCTCAAAGATACAGAATTAAAAAACAATAGTATGATTATTTATTGGCCTCTGAGATAGGTTTGGAGTAGACTTAGTTCTACTTCAGGAAAGGATTTATGTTTATGAACACAAAGGCTTCGTAAGTGCAGGGAACTGTTTGCCCGCGGCTTTCTGCAGAGGGTTAATATATAGGCACAAATACTAGATTTGCTCTGTCTCTGCTCCTTGCTGATATTTTCTACTGGGCAGCTTGGCTTTGGTAGGCCAGCTCTCCTAGGGCTCTGGGTAGTCACATAGAGACTCCTCATAATTCTAGAAGTCTTGAGCATGGAAGTCAGAGTCCCTCAGCTGTGAAAAGGTTTAAGTTAGATGTTACAGTTCTGAGTGCTGCTGCATTCAAGTGCTTCTGTACACCTACCTCTTCAGGTTCTGCTTTTGGGGATTGCTGAATAACTCTGTTTACTGTAAATATTGTTTGTTTTCTAGCAGTTAACCATCTTGAAAATGCAGCAACATGACCAAGTGTAACACTTGAGATGAATTTACAAATGAATCTTGGCATAAGACAAATGTATTTTCACAGTACAGTTTGTATGCCTGCTCCCTCCATATTTATTTTCAACCTCCAGTTGATTAGCTGCTTTGTCTTGTGTGCAGAAATGGCCTGTTTAATGCAGTGGGGAGTCAGGTAGAAGCCAACGGTTGTTAATGCGTGCTTAGAACAGGCACAGTCAGACATCTTAAATTATTCTCACTAAGCAGTAATTCCAATTTATTTCTAAATATAGATGTATAACAACCCAATTACCTAGTTTCCTCACAGACTGTAATGGGTACAGTTAGCATAAAATTGGTCTATAAATTTAATGGACAATTTCTTGTTGTGTGGACATTGAAAACACTAGCAAAAATGTCGTCAGCGCTGTTAGAGTCTAGATAGTAACTTGCTCCCTTTGGACACATCCTTGACAAAATGCTTTACTGTACAATATCAATTGAATCGTGTTCAGTATAAGGAGTTTTTAAAGTATTGGCTCAAACAGGGATGGCAGTAGAGTTGAAAGTTCCTTCAAGAAAATGCATTTTTTTTATCTGGGTTAGCAGTAGGGTTTTTCTTTTTTTAACATGGAATTATGACTTTATTCCAACTTGTAATGTGTGTTAGGATCAGGCCAGTTCTGTGTGCAGCCTCATAAGGCTTAATTGGATCAGTTCTTCTAAATGAAGGATATACACATAGATGATAAAGATTAAAAAAGTACATGTTAGTGCCCTACTGAAAGGGGAAGCGGTGCTGGAGTCGTGCTGCTGATTCTCAAAACTATGATGCAGGAAGCTGCTCCGAAGGATGCTTTTCAGCTCTGATGTTATGATGGCAAATTCTCCTTGTGACCGTATTTTCATACAGAACACTAAAGAAACTGGAGGAGGACATAGCTAAGTTGCAGTGACCTGTCGAGGACTGAAGTGGTGAAAGTGATGGGCCGTGAGAATACATGCTTATTAAAAGAGGTTTACTCCACTTTGCCTGTTCCCTAGAGTGTGAGTAAACAAATGAAAAACCATGAGGCTTGAGGAATAGAACCAAGTTTTTCAAAGTGAGTTTCCATGATGGGCTTTTGATTTCACCTCCTCTATGCAAGCAGGTGTTGCTGGAAAGAGGGATGAATGTAAAGGACTATTGTTGACTTTTTGATCATGAAAATGCTTTAATTGCTTCCAACAGTGTATCCATTTAAAAAGTACTTTTATTACATCATTCTGTTAAGTGCAATTAATAAAATTGTAACTGTGACAGTAGCAGCAAGTTATTTCTCCCGCATGAGAACACCGACTTGGTGGCACCGACTTTTCTAGGGATTTATGATTTGGGTATATTATAAAAAGGTGATTTTTCAGTGTCCTCGTACATAATGTTGGATGTTCATACTGGTTTTGGATTAACAATTTGTTCCAGTTAGACCCAAGGAATTTTAACTCTGTGGGACTTCTAACTTTGGTTCAGTCAAGAAATAATATTTAAAAGCAGGTATTAATATATTTTAAAAAAAAAGTGGGGTTTTAGTTCTTCAACTCAGTGTGAACCCCTTGGTGAGGAGAGAAAAGCACAAAGCAATCCACTGCTGACCTCCCTCAAACTGAGCTGTACTCTTTTGAAATAGAAATCCTTATGCAGGAGAAGTGGGTTTGTGTCTTTTGTTTGGAGATGGACACTGAAAAGGAAGGTCAAAGTTTTAAATAAATCTCTTTAGAGAGTGTATTCACATTGTGTTCACTAAATCAGCGCATGTCTCTTCACGAGTAGCTAAAGAGTAAAGATCTTAAAGTGGAAATCAAAATATGTATTCCTCCTGTGAAACGTTTTGGGACTGGCAAAACAGAAGTAGATGTAAGTACAAAACAAAGCCCTTTTTCCCAAGAAATTTCAGGTGTAAAAAATGGACACATGGGGTAAGTTTGGAACCTGGCTGCACAGCCAGTTCAGTAAGGTGGCATTACTGTTTGTAAGAATATTTGTGTATCTGTCTAATACTTCATTTTTCTTGTGATATTTTTTGGTTTTTTAGCACGGATTTTCACCATCTTACTGGAAGTTGAACATCTGTGCTCTGTAATGAATTTAAATATCTGTTAAAATATATGTTACATGCCTCTGCTGTGTCAATTCTCTCTTCCACTTGCCTTCTCTTACATAACAGATATGTTAAAACCCAAGGAGGGAATAGTTAGTAAATCCCATACACAACTGTAACTTTTAAGAGAAAATGAGACTGTTTTAAGGATACGCTGCTTGAGGAAGATGCTTCAGCCTTGCACTGTGAGGAACGTTAAAAAGAATCTACATTCATATAACTTAGGTGAGAGTTTTTCTGTAGAGTCTTTCTCACAGGTGTTGGTTGGCTGAAGAGTTGGGGCTCAAGATCTGCAGCAGTGGCCTCGCCACACAGCTGTGCCTGTGTCGTCCCCTTGGTGCAATAGGAACCTACAGGTACCCCCACCAGGCACCCATTAGAAAGCCCTACGTAAACCTGATCTTCCTGATTTCCTACTCGCTGTGTTTTCAGCAGTGTTTCTTTTGGAACAGACTTTCTGAGCATACTTGATTTAAATAAAAACCTCAACAGTCTACCTCAGTGCCATTAACTGACAGCATTTTTACTAATGGTACGCGTGAGAAGAAAATGATTTAACAGTAATGAGGGCATTAAAATCGGTGTTCTGTGGGCCACATACAATTTGGGCTTTAGTAAGCGTGTCTATATTTGCAATTACTGTCACTTGCATTAAGTTGCTTTGCCCTTTGTCAGGCTCTGTGGAATACACCTGACTCTATATTGCTGATTAAATAGAACTTTTTTCTCAAAAGGCAAAAATGCATAATTAGTTATAAACCAAAAGTGGGAAAATCCCCGTTCTGGTAAATTTTATTCAACACTGCAGTATAAATTGACCACAGGAGAATGAAGTTTGTGATGGAAGATAGGTATAACTTCAAAAGGTAGAGCAGTAGTAGATGAATGTGTGTGATAACCGTGAAGACTTGCCTTTTTGACCAAGAACTGGAGTAGCAAAGACAATAGGAGGAAACTAGGGAAACTGAGATGGCTCACATCTTGTATGTTGAAGTTCACATTCAAAACTAATGACAACCTAAGGTAGTACCAATTCAAGACTAAAGTAAAAAGCTGTATTTCATATATGTGTTTTTCCATTTCCATGTCCTGCCTTCCCTTTTATATACTGTAGACAAGTCTCTGCTAGTTTTTCATTTTCAAGCTGTGTTTTCTGGCGATAATCAGAAATCACAATGGGGGGTGTGCGTTTCTTTTCCTTTACTAAATGAAAGAGTGTGCATCATTTCTGGATTGAATCATAAGTTTGGGTGCTACAAATTCTTGGCTTTAAGACCTTGACATTAATTCCCTCTCCACAGACATTTTCATCAGGAAAACTCAGTTGCTTGGGCAGTCATGGAAAGTAAATGCAAGAAGTGCCCCAGTATGACTAAAGCAAATTTCCTGAAAAATGTAAGTCTGTAGACTTTTCTCACTACTTTCTGCAACAGCCAGAGCTAACAACCAACCCAGAAAATCCTGACCTGGTAATACTACAACTGTGTTCTGCATTGGTTTCTTGAATTAAAAAAATGAATGACAAGAAAAAAGGTAAAACTGAAGATGTGTGGCTAGGGGAACTGGACCATGATTAGATGTGGATCAGCTTGTTTGAGTTCAGCTTTATTTTGTTATGTCTGCAGAAGTTACTTGCACGGTTGCATGTAAAATCTGACACTAAGTCACACTGGAGCCTGGCTGGAACAGGTCTGTAACTCTGACCTCCAGATGACTGAGTTATTGCAGCCCATATTTTCCTTCGCTGAATGAATTTGTTCCTGTTTTGTAAAGCTGGTGATTATTCCCAGAGGCTACTCTGAAAGGGAGTACAGGGTTTAGCTACAAACAGTGAAGCTGGTGTTTATGGCCAGTATATAAACAATGCCGTTGTTCTAAGGGGTCTTGGGTAGTTGTAGGGCTGGAAGTTCCAGTTGAAGGCAGAAGGCTCCTGATGAGTGATGCCCCTGCAAAGGAAGAACAGGAGGCACGAAGAACTGGAGCCATTAATCTTGCTCATAGTTTCTTGTTTGCCCCTTGTCATGCAGGCTCTGAAGTGCAAAGCGGCCTGAAAGTTTCTTCTGCTCTCTTCTGTTTTTTTGTTCTGGCTTTTTTTTTCCTTCCCCCTCCTCCCCCCGCCCCTGCCTCAGTGGAGATGAAGGCTGTCCAGAGCAGCAGATTTGTTAGAGCTGTATATTCAGCTTGAAAGTGCAGGGGACGCTTCTGAGGGCAATGCTTTTATTTTGGGATATGACTTAAGGTAACATTTTTGCTTCCTCTTCTTGTTACCAAAAATAAAAAATATTATTAAACCAGTAGTGTTTGCAGCTATGCCAGGGAAGCTGTTGCTTTCATGGGATTGCATGTGTATAACTACTTAAAACTCGGGGAAAGAACTGTAAACGGATGGACTCCTGCTGAATTTATCATAATTACATTTGCTCCATAAGGCTAAGTGGAGTGAGGAGTCAGAAAATTACCTTTCCTCATCAAATGGTAGAGCTAGAATACTATAAGTATATCCAGAACATAACTCTAGAGTCGGATTTTCTGCATTCACAGTTCTGTTTTAAAATGACTTCTCTGCCCTTGCAAATAGGTCTTGGAACTGGACTAATATAAAAGTTTGAGGGGACAGATGGTTGAGACACCCTAAAGATCCGTCCATTTTCCCCGTGTTCCCTTGAGGAAGGCAGCTGTGCTAGACTTGTCTTAGTAGATGGTACAGGGGTTACACTGAAACCATCAAATCTCCATTTGGCTCAGTTACTTGATAGTGACTCTAAAGTGATTACCTCCTTCCTTGGGGAAATGCTAAGTGAGAATTGTCAGAGGGAGAGGGTGGTCTGTGCAGCATCAGAGAACCAAAGAGCCAAAGGACTTGGACACAACTGACTTTCCTTATGATGTGTAATTCTGTGTGTACCTGTCCTTTGTAGCCACTTTATCCTCCCTTTTTGGTTTTCCCTCATATGTGAGCCTTTTAAATCATAATAATAAATCAGCTGTAAAATTTCAAATTATCAGTTCCTGGGTTTGTCCTTGTTAATTTTATGCATGTTGAGCTTCACCATGATCTCATGTTGTTCCTGGAAGGACCTGAACCATCTTCATTGATACACACCAAACTGAACTGGGATTGAGTGCTGTTGTGATAAGCTGTAATATAACCTGTTCTGCAAATGTAGGAGTGACAAGTGCTGATTTCAAATTAAGAAAGTATTTCTGAGAAAAAAAGTTGTAATCTCTTTTCCTGCAGAACCTACTAAACTTTGCTTCATTTTACCTGGTGTTAAAGTGAAGATAGGTGAAGAATTACACTTTCTATGATAGGAATCCTATGATTTATAATCAATAGAAGCGAGACAAAGAAAGGAAAAGTCTTAACCTAAAACCTATAGAGGTTATTCCAAAGAGAACAATAGTATTAGATAAAGGTGTCATAGTACAGGCAGAACACAATGAAAAGGACTAAGAAATGGGGCACTTGGAGTGCAGAACTCGGGTGGCACCATGGGTTAAACTAAAGCCCAAGATGTCAGTTTAGGTAAGAGTGTTCTGAAACTGAGAATGAAAAGCCTGAATGTGATGTGAAAGATAAAGGAAAGCCAAAACCGGGTGCCAAGGGCGAGGGGCAGCTATGTTCCTGATAAACCAAAGACGGCAGGGTGACAGGCAGGAAAAGGGGTAATGTTAGAAGTATCTACTATGGTTTCAGGATCAGAGAGAAAGGAAAAGAGTGAACAACGTGAAAGGAAAGCAGATGGGATTTAGCAGTGGCTTAGCTGAAGGAGAAATAGGTTTGAGTGTTCTGATTGTGGAAGAAAAGAAAAAGTTTGACGGAAGAGAAGGAGATCTTACGAAGTTGAAACTTTTTTGGTTTGTTTGTTGGGTTTGTTTTTTTTTGTTAGTTAGCTGGAGGTGACAAGGCACACCTGCCATTCGACTGCTAAAAATGGGAGCTGGGAGTACAGCCAGCAGAGATTTAGATCACTCAAAGGCAAAAATGACTTCTGGAAATACTGAGGCTAGGTGATGTCGCTTAGGTAAAAGAGACAGAAGTGCACACAAAGAACTCCCCTTCAGGCTGCAGGAAAAGGAAATTTGTCTTTTCTCAGTTTATTCAATGAGATTAAGTTGTAGGAGGAGGAGTTATTACTTCTTCTTTCTTCTTTGACGTTATAGAGATTGATAGGTGCAATCATTGAAAAGATTAAAAAAAATATTATGAAGATAAGATTTGGACTTTGTCAGTGTCTCCTGGTTGCTTGGCTAAGTCAAATTTCAGTGAAGGAAAGGGAAAATTAGGCTGTAGACTCAAAAGGTTTAAAACTAGCGGAGCAACAGGAATAATTTTGCTATACAAAACACTGGGTTTTGGAGACAGGTTCCCTGGGACAGGCTGGGTAGTGAAGATGAGAGACTGAAAATGAGAGAAGAGGCAGCGTGGGAGTAGAGTACACTGGTTCTGCTCTGTGTGAAATTCAGGGTAAGCTCAGTATTTCTCAGCACTGTGAACCAAGTTGAGTTTTAATGCCCAAGAGGTGAGGGGAAAATAAATTTCCTCTCCCAGAGAGGATGAAAAGTGTCTCCTGTGGTTGCTTCTGCCTGCCTGAGAGAGAGAAAGTGCAGCCATTGCAGACAAGAAGTCAGAGACAGTGCCATGGCAACTGCTAGGAGACCTAGCAAGTCTGGCTCTTTTTCCCTTCCTATGTTATGTTTTTTTTCATTGGTCTGAAAGGTTATTTTCTTTTCTGCCTCTGCCCCCCACCCTAGTAATGGCTTGCTTTGCTGATAAGTGAATTCAAATGAACAAAGATGTCATACAAATTGCTAGACAAAGGTAAGAACACTCATGGAGATGAACCTTGAGACACAATTGCCTGTTTTTAATGGGCAGGTGAGAAGGCATGTTTCTGGTTTTGGAGTAAATATTTTGCTACCTAGAAGGAAAAGTTAAGTCCAGCAGTAGGGGTTGTTAGGGCTGGATTGAAGGATACAGGCGAGGAAGTACTTAAGGATATCAGTTTGCTTCACGTTGGCAACTTCATGCAATACAGTCCATTAGTTTTCGAAGGCTCCAGTGGAGTCCTGTTTGCTTGAAAATATCTTGGGGTTTTTCCTGTTGATTGGTGAAGTTTTTTGTGCTTAGGGGCTTGACTACCTCAGGGGCTTGATATCCATCTTTGTGCCATCAACTCACGGGGGCACCATTCTTAATCGCGAAGAAGCCTGAATGACTTCACTAAAGGACCCAAAATCCTGATCTGAGAGCTCAAATGCCAGAGAACCCACTACAGACCATTTGCAAATCACTTCACTTTTTGCGAAGATGAGCCTTACCTTAAGCCTTAATTTTTGAGCTTCCAGCTGCTGAATTGATTATGGATTGCTGTAGCCCTTCAGGCTAATGTATATTAGGCTGTAGCCCTTCAGAGTCAAAAGTTATCCAAGAGTGGATGGTGATCAAATTACATTTTAACACACTTGGATGCAGAATCAAGTAAGCGTTTTTGGAACAGCTTACTCTTGAAATAGGATTCGATTGAACTAAGTACTACATATCTAACAAAGAACATCTCTTTACCTGTTTCTCTCAATTTTTATGCTTAATTTCCTTCAATTTTTTTTAGAGAAAAAGATTACTTTTTTTTTAATCTGGGAAAGATTAATTTAGCTAAAGACAACTTGTATTTCACAGCTTTCCTGATTGTAGATCTAGGGACTATACATAGTAGATAACTTTTGATGCAAAGAATGCCCATGTATGATCTCTATGTAAATGAGTGGTATGTTTGTACAGCCTGAGGATGTGAAAATCTACCTGTCCGTTATTTTTAATATGCTTCAGGCTTTGTAATATCTTATTTTGTGAACTGGTGCAAGATTATGTCCTTTGATGACAGAATAATTGCAGTTTGCAGAACCAAACCAAATGTGGGTTAATTTCACCAATTAGGGAAAGAAAATATGCAGTGCAGAAGTTCTTAGAGCAGCTTGCCAGTATAAAAGCACATTTGGCAAAGCTGGACAGAAAACTATCAGTAGGACTAAGTGAGATTTTACACTTCTGCGGTACATCTGAGTAATCAGCCAAAGCGTAGTGGTTTAATATGCATCATCTATTCTATGGGTTAATGAGATGTCGAGCTATTGACTCTAGATGGTTAGTACCCTGGTGAATAGCCCTTCGGACTTCAGGCATATGATGTGACTTTGCTTCCTCTTTCAATTCTTCAACTCCTTAAATAAAATGTATTATTTCCCTAAATATAAGCAGCTGCCAAAACTCATTACATATTACAATACCCTTTCCTGCTATATTTAGCTCTCATTAAGTGGATTACATGGTTTCCTCTTGTAATTAAGTGCAGATCAAATATTATACTGAAATATTAGATTAAAAACATAAGAAATAACACCTTTTCAGCTGAGCTACTTGAGGACAGAAGTGCTACTTTGATGCTGATGGCTTTTTTCCAGAAACATATGGTCAATACAAAAAGTATATCTTCCCCTTATAGATGTGATAGTAAAATAAAAAATACAACAGATGAAAAGTCCTTTGTTCTTTTCCACTTGAATTCCATTTTAAAATAATTCTTCCTTTGCCTATTTTATCCTTTCAATTATAATAACTACCTTCAGAGATTTCTGTTGGATATGGGTTACGTGGGCACCGGCAAACCTAAATATTAATAGAGCTCGAGGAACAGATAGAGAAAAATATATGTAAATATAGTAGGTTTTATGTATTAGTTTATTAAGTACTTGCTTGATTTGATAACAAACTAACATTTCTATTTCTACTGTCTTATTTAGGGACAAACCAATCTACGAGAATTACTTATAAAACCTGTCTCACATGCTTTAAAATTTGATGAAGGCAACCATTTTGGACCCAAACCTTTCTTCATATGAACTTTCAGAGTCCCAGATCTAAACTCAACCCATTGATCATCAGTCACGTAACGAAGCTTCTTCAGTTAAGACTCTATAGAAATAAGAGAGGGACTAGTTATTCTGGAGATTTGATCCCCAGCTAAGACTCTGCATCACCCTTGAAAGCACCTCTGTCCCTTTATTGTAGTGCAAGGTAGCCATGCTCTTGGTTAGGGTGCCTCCGTTAATGCCTAAAGTTGAGGGATATGAGCCAAGTCCTGCCTGCTCAGTCCAAACTGCTCAGTGTAACTTGGTGCTGTATCTTTGGAGTTAAACAGCAGGCAAATACACAGCACTTCTCCAAGTTTGGTTCAGGTGCCATTTAAGTATAAACTAAGTGTATGTTGGAAGTGATCTCACCCTGCATCCTAGACGGATTTCTTTGGACAATACTCTCATAATTCTCATTTTTTCTGGCTTCAAGCTGAGTCACTAATTCCATGCTTTATAACAGCTAAATCCTGTTTCCCACCTGTAAGGGTAAGTGGAGGGGAGAAGGCGACTAGTGTACTGCTGCGTGTGTGAGAAAACAATTCCCATTATGCCCACGTGCTGTCTCTGTTCTGCTCAACTCTGCCCTTTACTCTTTCGTACCTTTTTCCATCCTACAGGGCTGTGGTGTGGTGGCAGTCAGCCCATTCTGTCACCAGCGCTTGAGTCAAGCTACTGCATTTTCTCAAAAAGAACAAAAGAGCAGGCATCATGCTACTCTTATTTACCTGCAGTAGACCTAGCCATTGTGAAGTCCTTAATTATGGCAATTTATCAAATTATCTTAAAATAACATGTACCTTTTCCTAAATGCTGTAGCTTTAGCATGCCCTATTTTGGCTTTGTGAAATAGTTGAAAGGTTTTAAAATGCAACAGTCTTCCTACCCACCCCCAAAAGCTGAGACAAGCTTGACATATTGTGCATTTTCTCTTTGTTTTATATGGATTAAAAAGTACTAAAATGCATGAAAATGGGTTGCCCTGAATTAGGCACTTGATCTGTAATTTATTGCAAGAAGTTGTTCTTGCACTCGCTGCCGCGTTCAGCCGCGGTTCAGTGTGGGAGGTGGGCGGTGCCTGAATTTGAGGTCACGTGAGACCCGTTACGTATTCCAGGTGAAAAGACTTGCCCCAAAAGAACAAGGTCAAGGTAACTCTACCACGACCCTCCAGACCAGCCATCTGAAGTGCTTGTTGTAGCCAATCGGTACGTGTGCAAGGTGCATTCCTTTTTGTGAAAACACGCATTAGTGCTCGTGAGTATTGGCACTTCACATCCATGCCCTGCCCTGCCCTGCCCTGCCCTGCCCTGCCCTGCCCAGCGCGTGATGGTATCTCCAAAAGCACTCAGCAAAGTATCAAACATAATCGATACATGCATTTATGTGTGTATGATTTATATTTATGTCTTTTTGAGAGGGCACGCCTTAGGCAGCAGAGAGTACTTGCATCTTTGTTATTTTGCAAGGCCATGAGCACTGGGCTGACCTAGTAAGTCAGAAGTCGTTCCATCTTCTCTTCTGACAGCAGGACCTGAAAGAGAAGAGACTCACTTTCTGATTTAATTGCTTTTCCTACAGCACTGAAGTGAGGAAGAACTTTCTCCTAGTTTTGTTCTGTAGCAGCCTCAGTCCCCCTTCAGCTGGAGACCTAGAAGCTACTTGGATTCCAGATTTGCAGGTTATTATGTTTTTGTCATATTTCTGGGTTTTCTAACTATTGCAGTATTAGCAATTCTTAGGACCTAGATAGGAGTCTCGTTATTCTGAGTACAGTGAAAAAGTCCAAGAACTAGCTTCCACCACAAGAGCTTTTAAAATGCGATCTGCTCTTCTGTGAGCTTTTCCGTTCTGTAGGCTGGGTCTGTGTTAGAAATCAGTGCTGAGCAGGGGATGGGGATCTGCAGAAACAAACAGGTGGCGTTGCAGGCTCGGCGTACTTACTGTGTATGTTTTGAAGGGTAGGGTAGGGCTACAGCTGACTAATTAAGATCTCATTCTATGAATTGAATGCCCGTTAATTGTTCGAAGTGCACTTCCAACTTAGTTTCATCTGAAACTAGTCTAGTTGCTGCACACCAAGAATGGTCCACAGTGTGAACCAAAGCAGGTAAGTGGGTTCAATCAGATTTACTTTGAAAGTGCATTCTTCAGCAAAAGTAATGCACCCGTGACTTTTTGTGTGAAAAACACCACTGTAATAGTGCAAACACATTCATCTGTGCCCAAGAAGCTCGTATGCCGAGTGCCTAATGAGTCTGTGTATCTGAATGAGATACAGTTGAAACCAATGGCTTAATACCTTCCAGTCATTCTTTGATTTCTGGTTTTTTTTTTCCTGTGCCCAAAACACAGGCCCTAATGACTAATAAAATAAAAATCAAAGGTTCTTTGTGTATGACAGTCAGTATCTTGAGTAAAACTCAGGAAACTCTGTTAGAGCAGAGGGCTAAGCCACATCCACATAAATACCCAAATCAGCTTTTACTTTACTCCTGCTCCCTTTTTGCCCCACACCCCAGAAAACTTTTTACAGAATATTTGAGTGTCCCCCAGCCCTCTGTTACCCAACATACAGCTTAGTGGTTAAAGGCTCAAAGTTAACTAGTGTATCTTCAATCTTTTTTTAACCTAACAGGAGTTGTTTGTAAACTGTAAGACCTCAAGTTGGGATGAAAGAGCGGTATATAGTAAAACAAAGATATCAGAACAGCCAGTTTATGTTAAATCTAATGAAATTGTGCATAAACTTGTCAGGTAACAAGAATAAACATGCACAAGAAAATATTTTCAATGCTCGTCATTTCTCCTTCTAGTAATTATTGGATACTTCAGAAAAGCAACAACAGTATCTTCATGTAAGATGACTTCTTACTGATGGCAAAGTTCCTGAACGAGTCAGGACAGAGTGGGTAGTTTTGGGGGAATTGGGGAAGATATGTAAATAGGATTCATAAGATATGTAAATAGGTTTGCTTGTTAAGAAGTAATACCTTGGTTCTACTATTATTGTTGTAGCATGATTCAGGAGAACCAGCCAGCCTTCTGGTCCTGTGTACCATGTGAAAAGCTACTGGAAAGCCTCTAACAAATCATCATTCTGATGGTTTTGCTAATAGTGCAACAGAAGCTGGGTCTAAGAATGAAGGAAGCAGACAGAGCCTCCACTCTGTGCTCTGTGAGGCAAAAGGTACGCAGTTGGAAAACTGGTCAGTGCCAGGGCTCACACTGCAAATTATCAACAGTTTGCCCTTCATGTGGCTGCAGATGTAAAGCCAAGAAGAAGTGAGAAATAATGATTGTATTTACCAAAATGTAAGGTATTTCTGTGAGCTCTGTATTTACGCACTAATGTAGTGCTGTAGTTGCTACACTAATGGAACTATTTCAGGACTGTTGGCTTGCAAAATAAGATACCTTCATTTTATCATCCCTCATGTAAACTTAACGTTCTACTGATGTTGCATTGAGGATAAAATTATCTTATAAGAAAACAGGATGGTATATGAAAACTCGAGTTGATTGTATTAACTTCAAATGGTTTCAGCCGTTATAAGAACAATTTCTTGTGAAGCTCACTGTACTTCAGAAACAGAGTTAAAAGTAAAAATATATTAAAAGGTACAACATGGCAGCATGTTTTTGTAAAGTACAGTATAATCTTGAGATTAGGGAAAGTTCTAGTTAATACTTCAGTATCAGGGTCAACATTGCTCATATCCCTCCCCACCTGCCACTTGCAGAATGGAGCTCACCACCAGTTCCCACAGAAAGCTTAATCAGCTCTGTTAAATAAGTATAGTTTTAAATTGTACAATGAAATTTAACACCTACTTTTGCAGCTAATGTAAGGCATTAGTAAATGTACAGTCATTTGTAAAGAGAAAAGTATTTGGGGAACTAGTAACTCAAATGGCTGAGCAGATTTTGCTTATAACGTCAGTGAAGCATTACAGGCCTCATGAGCTAAGGTTCTGCTGGCTGAGCTTGATTCCTATGAAATCTTAAACATCGTTCTCTCATGCTTTGCAAGACTAAATAGGGCATAAGTATAATCAAATGTGAAACCATTAAAGCTTGCAGTGTGCACTTACAGCCCAGAAGGCCAATCCCATCCTGGGCTGCATCAAAAGATGTGTTGCCAGCAGATCCAGAGAGGGGATTCTGCCACTTTGCTCTGCTCTGGTGAGACCTCACCTGGAGTACTGTGTGCAGGCCTGCAGCCCTCAAGATAGGAAGGACATGGACCTGATGGAGCAGGTCCAGAGGAGGGACACAAAAATGATCAGGGGGTTGGAGCACCTTTGCTACGAGGACAGGCTGAGGGAGCTGGGTTGTTCAGCCTGGAGAAGAGGAGGCTTTGGGGAGACCTAATAGCACCCTTCCAGTACCTGAAGGGGGCCTACAGGAAGGCTGGGGAGGGTCTGTTTACAAAGGCCTGCAGTGACAGGAAGAGGGGCAATGGCTCCAAGCTGGAGAAGAGCAGCTTTAGATTGGATATTAGGAATAGGTTTTTTACCATGAGGGTGGTGGACCACTGGAACAGGAGTTCTAGGGAGGTGGTTGAGGTACCTTCCCTGGAGATATTCAAGGTGAGGCTCAACGAGGCCCTGGGTGGCCTGGTCTAGTTGGGAGTGTCCCTGCTGCCTGCGGGGAGGTGAGACTAGGTGACCCTAGAGGTCCCTTCCAGCCTGGGCTATGATTCTATGAAAGCTGCAAATTTCTCCAGTCAGATTCATTTATTGTCTTAAAGGACTAGTGCACAGTTGGAATTTGAGATACAAGCCTACAGTGGCACTAAATGCGTCAAACTGACTGGTAGAAGCTCTGCTACTTTTTTTCTTAGAATATGTCAGCTACTCAAACCAGAAGCTTTCAGGAAAAAAGTATACCTATTTGATTTAGTAGAGATTTTCTAGGCATTCTTCGGAAATTTTGATGAAGAATGGCAAACAAATTAATAGGTTAGTGGTGAAATCCAAGTTCCTCTTCTGTGTAAGTCATCTTCATTAAAAACCAAACCAACCAACAACAACAAAAAAATCCAACAGCAAACCCTCAAGTTTTGGATCTACTCTAGAATAAAAATGTTTCTGAGATCTCAAGAACATTGCCATTATTTCCTGTGTGGGCTACCTTGAACCAGATGTAGTCCAGTAAGCCGATGGCAGTGGCTCAGAAATGGACATAATCACATAATCATGAAGGTTGGGAACTCACAGATCAAGCCTGTAAGGGAAAATGATATGGAATCTGGAGTATGTCAATTTTGCTGTGGATTCCAAGTTTTTCATTAGCTACCATCTGGAATTAAAAATGTTAATGATGATTATTATGAGATGAGAAGGATAAGAATCTACAACAGCTCCAGCAAAGCTCCTTCCACATACCCAAGGAAACAACACTGTGTAAAATATTCTCATAGATAAATTATTTTTTTAACTTTGATTTAATTGATTTTCATTTTATGTATATAATGTATTTTTTGTAAGGAAGAAACAGTTCTTCAGAGCCTTTAAAATGGATGAAGGGAAAAGATGAGTACACAATTCACGTACCCTTTGCAGCCCACCATCCCACCTGAGGGAAGGTTCAGAGGGGAACAAAAACCCCAAAAAACACTCCCATGTTTTAAAAGACGATGCTGGGATGTTAAATGAGGAAGAAAACTTCCACAGTTTGAAATCTGAAATGTTAGTTAAGTATAAAGAAAAAGCATGCTGAAGCACTTGAGAGACATTTGACCAAGGCCACGGGAGCTTCATAGTTAAGAGTGAAAATATCTAACTATGACTGCAACATGGGATGCTCTTTTTTTCAACTGCTATCCTAACAATCTTTTATTGTACAATTGTAACAGAATTTGTTACCTAGCACAGAACTCCTTGTTGGTCATGACATCTCGTTTCTTTTTAATCTTGTCTACTGTAGAACTACAGGATATGTCTCAAAGGAGTTACAGGAGAAGAAATGTATTTTTCAGGTTCTCTGCAGGAGACTGGAGCAGGCTGCCAGGCAGAAGTTTCAAAAGAAGTCTCGCTATGTGAGATACTATGGGAGTGTTGAGTACCTGAGGAACAGAGAATTCTTATTACACAAACCTTCTAGTTCCTGGCTGAACAAGACAGATTTCTTGTAGAAACTGAAGTTATGAGCTGATACGAATCCCTAATACGTGTGACAAAGAAGTGGCATGGCGAAGTGAGGAAAAAACATCCAGTGTCAGCGACAGGATGAATTCAAGAGGGGCTGCTGCCCCAGGTGCCTGTGGGGTGCATTGAATGAAATGTGGGCGAGTGAAATTGTTTTGCTGACAAAAAAAAACAACTGGCACACAGAGATGGAATGAGCAGGTTTGACTTGCAAGGACAAGGGGAGGAGAGAAATGCTGCTGGGCCAACAGGTGCCTTTTCTTCTCTCCACCTGATGCCGCCCAAGGCAGTTTGTATCAGCTTCTCTGAAGTAGGATGCAGTCATGGGGTAGGTACCAATTTGTGCCAGGTGTGGTACCCCACTCCTTTGAAATGCAAACTTAATGGGGAAGAGCAAACAGAGCTCCTGCCAGGGTACATGGTGGATTCAGTTCAGCCCCAAATACTTGTTTCTTCTGTCTCAAGAAGGAAGAAAAGGGGGCAAAACAGGTGAAGAGAGAGCCCTCACTTTGGAAAAAAATTCTTGCTCAATCCTCAATCCGGGAGTGGGCAATGTTGATACAAATCTTGATTTGATTAGCATGTATATGAGCCATTTACAGTGATTTATCTGTTGTGGGGTGGGGTTTCTGTCTCTAGTGCTTTTGTCCTAAACTTGTTATTTTGCTCTGGAAAAGCAAGGCGGTGATAACCTGCTTTTCAGTTATCCTCTAAGGGAAGAGTTCTGCACGTTGCTGAATTGCAATCAGAACTGTGGAGACCAAACACTCTGATTTACAAGGAGGCTTTGGGCCAATACCCTGCTGAGGAATAGGAGGAACGGGTTCTGATCAGAGAAAGATAACTGCTTCTGCTCGAAAGTTAAACAGGTGCCCTTGAGGGGAGACCACACAGGGATCACAGGTTCAATCAGCTCCGGAGGCGCGGTAATCACTAGATGGGTCGTTTACCTAAGTAGTCTAGAGGTAGCAATAACTATTCATTACTGCAGAGCTATCAAAATGACAGTTATCTCTTTGCCTTCTTTTCATGGGCTTCCTGCCTTGAGCACCTAGAGAGCAAACCGGGAAAGACATTATATTAAATAGCTCTTAAATAAGGTGGAACAATGAGCTTAGTAATAAGTAGTGTTTTTAAATGTTACTGAAGAAGAAAAAAAATCCACAGAGGACAGTCTGCAGCTCTTAATACAAATTCTTTTCAGTCATATATTTGGAAAGTTCATAGTCCAAATTAACCAAACTTCCTATATTTGATTGAGTAATGTCACAAGAGATTGATAGTCTTTCCTTTTGAGCGCAGGAGTAAAAGCTGGGCATTCAAATGAGTGTCATCTGATGAAGTGTAGACTCATGCCAAAGAATCTGGAAGTTCAAACTGCCTGAGACACCACCTGGCTCAACAGTCAAAAAAGGTTATGCAAAGCCACGTGGTTAGAGAGGCCGGACAGTTGATGCCCATTATAGAGAGAGCTGTTCCTCTGTTGATAAGACTAATCTCTTTGCTCAGGCATTCAGCTGGAATGCAAAAGGCTTGTATTCAGTTTAGGTTTCATAAAGACAGCCCATGCTCCCTGAATAGTTATTTGACCTCTTCTGTAGTTCTTAATAAAGAAATCAGTGAGGCTTGGTGACTGCACTCAAAGGGTTGTTTTCAATGGTTCAGTGTCTAAGTGGCAGCCAGTGGTGTTCCTCAGGGCTCATCAGTACTGGGACCAGTGTATTTTTGCATCTTTGTCAGAGACGTGAACAGAGGGATAGAATGCACCCTCCGTAAGTTTGCTGACGACACCAAGCTGTATGATGTGGTCACCATGCTGGAGGGAAGGAATGCCATCAAGAAGGACCTGGACAGGCTTTAAAGGTGGGCTAGTGCAAATGTCATGAAGCTCAACCAAGGTCCTTCACCTGGGACATGGCAATTCCAAGCACAAATAGAGGTTAGGCGGAGAATGGGTGGAGAGCAGCCCTGAGGAGAAAGACTTGGGAGTGATGGTGGATGAGAAGCTTGACCTGAGCAGGCAGTCTGCACCAGAAAACCGACCACATCCTGGGCTGTATCAAAAGAAGCCTGGCCAGCTGTCATGGGAGGTGATTCTCCCCCTCTACTCTGCTGTCGTGAGACCCCACCTGGAGTACTGTGTCCAGCTCTGGAGTCCTCAGCACAGGAAGGACATGGACCTGTTGGAACAGGTCCAGTGGAGGGCCATGAAGATGATCAGAGGGCTGGAGCACCTCTCCTATGAAGACAGAGAGAGTTGGGGTTGTTCAGCCTGAAGAAGAGAAGGCTCCAGGGAGACCTTATAGCGGCCCTTCAGTATCTGAAGGGGAGCCTACAGGAGAGCTGGAGAGGGCCTCTGTCAGGGCCTGTAGTGATAGGACAAGGGGCAATGGTTTTAAATTGGAAGAGGGGAGACTTAGATTAGGTACTAGAAAGAAATTCTTTACCATGAGGATGAGACACTGGACCAGGTAGCCTGGAGAAGCTGTGGCTGCCCCACCCCTGGGAGTGTTCGAGGCCAGGCTGGATGGGGCTTGGAGCAACCTGCTTTAGTGGGAGGTACCCCTGCCCATGGCAGGGGTGTTGGAACTTGACAACCTCTAAGGTCCCTCCCAATTCTAATGATTCTAGTAGTTTTCTTGCTCATGGTCATCTGCTTGTAACCAACAGAAGAGCTGCTCTAACTCCGTGCTTCGTCCTCAAAATGGTAGTTCAGGAAAGCAAGAATGGATGTTTTCTTTCTATAAGCTTTACTGATGAAATGTGTTCTCATTGAAACCCATTAATCAAAACATAGTTTGATAGTTTGATGCACGGTTATTTGCTTGATCTAATGTTTACTGAAGTCAGCAGAAATCTTTCACCAGATGTTTAATGTCTTCCCCTCCCTGTCCTGCTGTGATGCTTTATGGTCAGTGAACTGGCTGAGGAAAAGTGCTCAGCAGTAGAAGTCCTTAGGATGGCTACTGAGGCAACAAGGATCCAGAAAAAATAATCTGAAGAGTTACATAGTTTATAGTTTAAAAGTAATGATAGCCCTACAGCTGAAAGAGTTAGTGCAAGTAGTGTTACAACCAGGATGGTTCAAAGGTATAAGGGAAATGAGGGTGTTTAAGTTCTAAATCAACTTTAAATGCATTTATTCCTACTTCTAATACACTTACGCCCATAGTCTGGACTGCAGAACAGAGCACCCAGGAACCTGAGTGCTGACACAATACACCTTCCTATTTCCAGTTTTGAAATTTTAAGTGCCATCATTTGAACTTTCTTTCCTGAGACACAACCTTCATGGGATAATACTGTCATGAGTTTGCCTTATTTTCCCACGAGACTGGTGGTAATAACCTAGAATGCTGATTGTGGATAAGGAACAGGAGCATGTGCTACAAGAAAGGCTGTGTCCAGCTGCATTCCGCCCAGCTCTGCTCCAGGACGAGTAATGGTTCTTTTACCAGCTTACTCACTGGGAAGAGCTCAAAGCCACAGCCTCCAGGTGGGAAGAGTCAAGCTCTGGGGACAGCAGTGTCAGCTCTGTACAAACTTAATGTGCAAGGATGTGGGCAATGCTGAAGGAAGCCAGGGTGGTAGTTCCTGAAATTGCAGGATGTTGTTTTGATGAGAATGAGGAGGATTTCTGGTTTTGTCTTTCCTGGAAAAAATAAAATTTTACTGAGAGAAAATTTTTCTTTCTCTCACCCTCCTGTTTTGTGATTCATGTAGCCTGACTTGTTCTATTATAAATAAGAGCTACACAATTAACTTCTCTAGTACCCATTTTGATGTGTTTAGCTCTTTTCACATCAACTCCTCATTTAATAAATACAGGGAACACAATTTGTAATTACTGGGACAAATGCAGTATGTCCATGGGGTGGTTTAGAGAGATTTATTTTAATCTGCTTGTTTTCTCTTTCTGCTAATAGTTTCCAGAGCAATTTTTGTGCCTCTAAGACAAATTAATTGATGAACCTGGATTGAAAAGTAGGATTGAGTTCTAAAGAGCAGCATTTCCTAAAAGGTCTTCAAATTCTAAAGCTACAGGATTTTTACTGGTGAAATAAAGAGCAGCACACGAGATCTCCAGGTAAGACACTTTCTACGGTATGTGTATTAAGTCAAAATGTCTCTTAAATTCTGCTAGATGTTTGACCTCACTTGATATTTATTCTACTACCCATCATGCATTGTCTTTAGGACTATATTTTCTATACTGTATTATTGCACAGCAATAAATGGTTCAACACAATTAAAAACTAATACAATGAGAAATGGGAATAAGATTACGTAATTTTGGTACAATTTACCTGGCTTGTTCAGATAAGGGAGCATATGAAATATAATGTTATCAGTTTAATCTGTGTTACTTTGGACATTACCATCCTTCCAGTTCATTAACAGTAACGCTTTTTGCTGGGTAGGTTTTATAAGAGTTAAGTTGCTTAGCAACCTTAACTCCAAGATAATGATGCCTTGCTGCCTGCGATTAAAGAATGATTTTTTCCCCTGTATTGTGTTTATGATATATCTAGCTTACATGTTTTCTTGTTTGCAAACTCTATTCCTCATTTTTCATTCCAAATATAGCAAGGTATGTCTGCATTCCTTAAATCATTTTAGATTTAAATTTCACCACAGTCACCTACTTGAGTGAATGCAAATAGCACAATAGTATTGTGAAAAAAGCCCCCCACTGCATAGTAATGCAAAGAACATAAAATGGAGAAGCAGTCTCCAGAACTATTACTGATACTGCCAAATAAATCCTTAAAACCTTTGCAGCAGAACTGCTCGGCTAATAACTGTGGATAATGCTCTAGTTCTGTGATTTAATTCTCCTCTTAAACTAATAAATAAATAGAAAGCTATGGGACTTGCCCATATGCAATGCTGTGCTTTGGAACTGGTCCAAAAAAAGGGAAATACTGTACTTTAAGTGGTAGCAAATGTCTTCTGATACTGCTCATAGATGGGTTAATTAGTTGAATAGTATTTACAGAAGTCCATTGGGCCTCAACACTAACAGTATTCTGAGATACTATCTGACGGGTGGCACACATTGAAATAGGTATTGGGTGGCATTACCTCTTTAATATATTTGAAATTATTCTGTTAATTCCTGCAGGGTTTATCACCATGGTTACTGTGACAGAAATCAAACAAAAAGGGAAAAAATTAATCCATCCTGAATAAGATTCCAATAGGATCAAGAGTCTCATTTAAGCATTGGGAGCCACACTGAAGAGTGAGAGTCTTCAGTTAAGAATATAACTTCTGCCCACTGAAAGGAGGGCTCCTCTTCCTGGGTACCCAGTACCATTGAAGACTATGCTGTTTAAATCCACCCGGGAAAGCCTGCATTCTGACAGGAGCAGAGCACAGGCGCTTCCTCAGTGCGAGGCCCTCCCTACGAAACCCAGAAGGATGGCAACAAGTTACAGCATATCACACATGCCAATCCTTTCTGATTTTCCCAAACAGGAAAGTGTACATTTCAGGCAAAACAGAGGCAAACCAGTCAATTCCTAGCAAGCATCGCTAAGGCTTATGGAGCTACTGGAGTCAAAAACAAGGCACCCACTGCCAAAATGGCTATATGGCTTGCCTTTGTGCTTCAGTATTACTTGTATTGTAAACTCCGCTATCTTCATCCAAGCGATGTGAACAACTCCTGGAGTAATAATTCATTCACCTACCATTTTGAAGAGCTTCTAATACATCAAGTTGCTTACAGTTCCCAACTGCGTCGTTGTATTTCAACAATTATCCTTACTTAGAAATACAGAAATTCTGATCTACCAGAGCATTTGTAGCAGGTTTTTGGTTACTGAACATGACTGACTTTCGCTTCAACGCTGGGTATGTGAGGAAACAGGAGGGGAAGGTATCTGTAATATGCAATTATGTTAATGTCTATAGTGAACTTATTGCTACAGCAGTTTTTTTTAACTGATGATGTTTTTCTCAGCATTTGTGCTGTGAACTCCTGCTGGATCAGTCTGGGATTTCTTGAATATTTTTGGAAGGAATACTTTAAGACACAGATGTGTTACCTCAATAGAAGTTGGAAGGTGTCCCATGTAGGATATAGTCCTTCTACATGAACATTTGTTTCAAATGTCTACCTTCCAGATGTATAACAAATCTGAGATCGTGTTTGGTGCTTAGTTTGAACTGGAAGCCCTGACTACTCATCCTGTTGTTGCCATGGGACCTGAAACAAATAAAAAAAGAAGTATTCTTCACAAGGAAATTCATGTAACCAAAATGCAAAACCTGATAAGAGCAATCCCAAGGCATAACAGGAATATAGTAATGTCAGTTAAAAAACCCTCTCGAGTGACAGGGAATTCTGCTTAGCTCACAATAACTTTACTCTGTATCTTGATTCAATTAAGCATGGTTATACAAGTACATCTTTGGCATCTGCAGATCCCCCTTTACTTGAAATCAGACATCAATTAAAACGCTTTAGCTTAGGCTGGACTAAATATTAGTCTGTACAAAACACTACAGTGAGAAACATCCAGGAAGCTAGTAACAGACGTGCAAGAGTGAGGATCTCAGCCACTGATAATTATGAATGAAATTAACAGAATCTGGAGTGCCTGATTTCTTTTTGTGGTGAGATCCCCAATGGAGTCTTTGCTGTGGTAATGTTGGCTGGCTCTGGACTTGAAAGTACACTAAATTATAGCAAGTTGTAATGGGACGTGAATCCTGCATGAATCATCAGAAAGCTGCAAGTGGGAACAATGCTGTATTTTTAAGGGAATGCCTATGAACTCCTGTAGTTAGTGCATATGGAGTCACAAAGGAGTTTTAATCAGCCCAAAATTCTTCTCAACGACATCTGGTATATAAAAAACGTGAGAAAATCAGAAAGATTCCATTGTCATAAGTTTAAATATTTTAAATTTTTTAATTAAAACTAATACTTTTTTTCCTCTGGAAAACCTTTCCCACAGGAAAACACTTCGACCTTGGTAGCATTTAAAGACTAACCTTTAACTTCAACAGCTAAATACAGTTTTCAGTGGTAGCATAGAATATCTGAAATAAGAGTCAAAACAACTCTCACATTATACACTCACTCAAAATTTAAATTTAAATTCATGGGGAATCATATTTAATATTTAGTTGAATGTTGCCAATTATCTCTGAAACCACAGAATAAAACAGACCTCTAGCTCTTGTCAAAGTGACATGGAACAGCCTATTCCAATATGAATGAAGTTCTGAACATAAGTAATCCTTTTAAAGAAGAAAAAGGAAGTACATTAAAGGTTCAGAGGCTCTCATTAAAATTAGTTATTCCCAATGCTGATCAGGAAATAGGATCCTCTTAAAGTGAACTCAAAAAGGATACTGTCATTTTGATACTTACATATGACCCCAGTTTATGCTAAAATGTATGTAAAAGTAAACTACATCTTACTGCTATTCAAATATTTATAAGCTTTCCAGCTGAGCAGTGCTAATTAAAGCTTTATACATGTAAAAAGAAAGTATGAACTAGTACTTTTACCTTGACTTTTATAAAAACCTTTTCTCTCCAAGATGTCAGAGCACAGCTGCAGTGGCATTATGTGCAGAAGGCCATTATCACTGAAGAATATCTCAGAAGCTTCTATTTCCATTGCATTCAAATTTCCCATGACTTGTTTTGTTGGTATTAGTCGAGTCTAATGCAAGACTGTAGGATCCAAATTGACTTATTTATTTTGAATGTTTCCCAAGTCCTTTAAAAGTAGTCACAGAGAGTGCAGAGCACTGGTCTGAACACCAATAGCTGTTATTCCACTGCCTGTGAGCTAACTACAAGGCATTTTTTTTTTGGCAACAGAGATCTTTCAAGTTCTGTCTCTCCTCCCACACTCTCATAGCAGTAGTTTCAACATAATTTGACTATTTACTTGGTAACAATGATATTAACGTGAGGTTAGGGTTAATCACATTGCAGGGTGTGTGACAGAACTCAGAGGGTTGTAATTAATGGAACAGGGTCAAGTTGGAGGCCTGTAGCCATTGGTGTCCCCTAGGGGTCAATACTCGACTCAATCCTGTTCAACATATTCACCAATGACCTGGATGGACAGAGTGTATCCTCAGCAAGTTCACTGATGATACCAAACTGGGAGGGCTGGCCGATACTCCAGAGGGCTGTGCTGTCATCCAGCATGACCTGGGCAGAGAAGAACCTAATGAGGTTCAACAAGGGTGAATGTAGGGTCCTGCACCTGAGGAGGAAGAATCCCAGGCACTAGTATAGGTTAGGGGTAGATCTCCTGGAAAACACTTCTGAGGAGAAGGACCTGGGAGTTCTGGTGCCTAGCAAACTTTCCATGAGCCAGCAACATGCCCTTGTTGCCAAGAGAGCCAATGGAATCCTGGGCTGCATAGGGAAGAGTGTGGCCAGTAGGTCATTCTCCCCCAGTACTCTGCACTGGTGAGGCACCAACTGGAATACTGCTTCCAGTTCTGGGCTCCCCAGTTCAAGAGGGTTGGGAAATGACTGGAGAGAGTCCAGTGTAGGGCAACAAAGATGATTAAGGGATTGGAGCACCTCCTGTACAAGGAGAGGCTCAAAGAGCTGGGACTCTTCAGCCTGGAGAAGAGAAGGCTGAGGGGAGACCTTATCTATGTTTACAAGTACCTAATGGGTGGGCCGAAGGTGGATGGAGCTGCACTCTTTTCAGTGGTGTCCAGCAATAGGACGAGGGGCAATGGGCACAAGCTGGAAACATGGGAGGTTCCACTCAAATATGAGGAAAAACTTTTTTCTGGTGAGGGTGATGGACTACGGGAACAGGCTGCCCAGGGAGGTCGTAGAGTCCCCTTCCCTGGAGGTTTTCAAGACCCACCTGCATGCAGTCCTGACTAACATGTTCTAGGCAATCCTGCTTTGGCAGGAGAGTTGGACTAGATGATCTCTAGAGGTCTCTTCCAACTCTGAAATTCCATGATTCATGTGTCTTATCTTTGTATTGAGCATGCTGGATACTTGTTTTTCTGTGTTAAAGATGAGTGAGTGAGGGTATGCCACCACAAATTATTTCTTGAATTTTTTAGTAGATGTTTGTACTGTGAATGGCTGCTGGAGAAGTACAAATTGCTGCCTTGTTATGAAGAACACTCTTCCTTCTCAATGTACCTTCCCTCATCTTCAAGTTCTAAATGAAAGTTTCAGCTATTTTTGTCTCTGCTTCTAAGGATTAGAAGTTAACATTATCTTGCATATACCCTCCCTCGGTTTTGTTATGTTGAAACCTACAAGCACTTCAAGGAGATGCTTATATCAAAGCTTAGCACTAATGAAAACTATTAAAGCTAAATGTAGTGTTTTATTCAGGTATTGCTGTGCCTGTTTTTAGTTAAGCTGCATTCTAATGGAACGTCACTGGTTTTTGAAAAGCTTTATTTCAATACATAACATCTTATCTATATATTATTTTTATAGAGCTATTTAACTTGTAATATTAGTGCATCATTGTGATACAAATGAATAGATTTATTCCTAATTTGGGAAATCGCATTAATGTAACTGCATAAAGTAACTTTATCTTATTGTAATAATATTGTAAAATGGTGCATCTTATCACATTTACTGTGCAGTTTATACTCTGTTTGACATTTGAAAATGGTCATGCAGTTCAGGCCACACATGGTGTGGTCCCAGACCACTGTCCAGTGTTGCTCAGCTCAAGTATACTTGAAGAGAGCAGTGAGTGCTGTCAAGTGTGGTTTGGATCTCTTCCAGTTCCCATTGTTTTACTTTTTTTTCCCCCAAAACTTTCTGATCTGCCCCTCCACCTTTACTATTTCCTGTTTTCTGTAATTCTTTGGAACCAGGGAACCAGTTGAGTCATCATTGCTGGAGGTATTTAAAAGATGAGTAGACATAGTGCTTAGGCATATGGTTTAGTGATGGGTTTTGTTGGTGTTAGGTTGATGATTGGACTAGATGATCTGAAAGGTTCCTTCCAGCCTAGACAATTCTATGATTCTATTTGTTTCTTCCTGTATTGCTTAGGGAGGACTGTTCAGCCTTGGGAGCAGACTTCTGCTTCTCTGCAAGAGGAGACATAAAGGAACAGTGGCCAAATGAGAACCTTTCAGAAAGATTAAAACCAGGGTAAGTACATAGGATATTTCTAGCCTCTGGTCTACTGAGGAGCTCAGAGATTTCTTGACTTACATATAGTGCCTGGGTATTTAATAACCCTCAGTTTTATTTTCTATGAAGTTGTCCAGTCTCCCCCAGTGCTCCTGTAAGCTTTTGGCACTCACCATAGCTTTTGGCAAGTAGTTCCTTAAATCTGCTCTGCTACGCGAAGAAAACTCTTTCATTTGTTTCCAGCATAGCTCCTAATAGCTTAAGTTGATCCCCCACAGTTTTTGTTTTGAAAGAGGCAATGAATACCTGGTGTCTAGCTAACCTCTCTATACCACTCACTCACTCAGATTTGGCAGATCTTTCTCATACCCCTTTGATAACTTTTTCAGACTAGAGAAAAATACGTATATGACATTTGACATATAAAAGCATTTTAAAGACGTTTGGAAAACACTACTGCTTATGAAAGATACCATCCATTCTGCAGAATGATGGGCAGTATTCTGCTTTTCTTTGTGACTAATAGCTGGTTGAGCTACCTGCTTTTCTGTTTGGTATGCCTTTGTCATCGCTAGCAGGGGACTGTCCCTTTACTTGCATGGTAATGAGGTTCACTGCAGTCTGCCTGGCTGTTCGGCAGGTGAAACGAACCACCCGAATAGATTACAGCACCAATAATAGGGAAGAGACATTTTCTTCTTCCCTGTCTAATATCTTCCTGAAACAACTTTAGTAATAAATAGTTAACAGAAACAGACTTTTCAATGTATTTAAAAAGAACTGTCAATCACAACGGAAGTAATATCATTCTATCTGCTATCTGTAGTTACCATTCAGGAAATGACACGTTCACTAAATCTTCTTATAGACACAAAAAATAGTAGTTTTTGCTGAACCTGGAAAGGATCTACAGTCTCAGCACATGACAGTAAAGTAAAAACAAGCAAAGAGGCAACATCAGCTTGAAATAATGAGAATTGCACTGGCAATTCACTCCGTGGGAAAATCCAGCTGTTAGTTCAAGTACGAGGTAAGTATTCTTTTTGGGAACTTCAGTACAGATCACATTATGGGAAAAATACCACGATTCCAGCTTTTGTCTTTTGTAACGGAAGCAATTGGCTTTTTTTCCTTAATTTTGTCATAGAATCACAGAATGGATGAGGTTGGGTGGGACCTGTGGAGATCACCAAGTCCAACACAATAGGCACTGTCACCCAAAACAAGTTGCCCGGGACCCTGTCCCTTCAGGTTTTGAGTATCTCCAAGGATGAAGCTTCCACAGCTTCCCTGAGCAACTTGTTCTGGTGTGTTCAAACACCTTCATGTAAATATGTTTCCTTATATTCAGCTGGAGTTTCCTGTATTTTAGCATGCCTCTTTTCCTGTCTAGATGCCACTGAGTGTGGCAGTTTCCTATGCTGAAGGTCAGTTGTAATAAGAAAGACTGAAGTGAAGAAAGTATCGAGTACCTTGGTCCTTTTTGAGTCCTTTGTCATCAGGATTTTGTCCCATTCAGCAGCAGGCCCACATTTTCCCTAGACTTCTTTTTGCTGCTGATCCACTCATAGGAGTCTTTCTTTTTGCACTTCACATCCTTCAACAGATTCAACTCCAGATGGGCCTCAG